>JAYJMB010016294.1:0-12558 GCA_036873735.1 Pouteria campechiana
ATACTAATTACTCCTCGTGGGATCGACCCTTACTCACACTACTACAGAAAATTAGATTGAAGCAAGGTTCTAAATTTGGTGTGCCCACGACAGCACCACCAGTTAGACTTAATAAACTTACTTAAAGAATATGTAGATGGAATGAAACAATTTTTCTTAACTAAGAAACTTGGGCAATGCAAAATAATTCAAAATATTGATTTAATAATTAGCAATGATTCAACAAAACTTGTTTCACTAAGTTATTTATTTAATGCAACCCCGTAGTTTGAGTGTCCATTCATTGATGATTATGAAAAATCTAATCGAACCTGATGCTACAATAACTCCATGGAAATATAAGAGTGAGATAATATCAGTGTTATTACAATCGAACCAGATTGGCTAGTTCGACCGCCAATCAGTCCAAACACTAGTTCGATTAAGACCGGTCCTGTCTGACGGTAAAAAATTAACAAAACTGACGAACTACCATTCAACTGATGAACCAATTAATCCTTAAAAAATGGAATAACCCTCTACTCTACTTTAAATCGCAAAATGACTGATGAGTGCCCTCTCTTGCACCTACTACCCTCTGCATTGAACCCATCATTCCATTCCCAAGCCAACTGCCCTCTCCCTCTTTGTATCCGGTCGCACATTTTTCTAACAACCCCACCATTGATGGCGACGACACACTAGGTTGTCAAAACTCAAAAACCCCCCTCCATGTCACTCATCTTGCCTCAACGAATAAGGGAAGTACTTTCCAGTCGTTGCAATCAATAATAGCGGTGCTGGCATCTCCCCCTTCTAATTCCAGTGTCTCCATCGATGATAGTGGTAGCCATTGACAACATTGACGTCCTTTCCAACTCTAGCATCTCCCAACATGCAGGGGTTGGGCACTTGGATTTTAGGATCGGATAGATGTCGGCAGTGTCAGAGAACCTACTCCCATACAACGCCGTCCAAGAGACTCTCACTCCAGATAATGAGATCATCTTCGTGGTAGTGTCTCTAGTGTTGGGGATCGCCTGTCGCCATCTCCTTCATGGAACCAGGGTGCCCTACACCGTCGCCTTGCTCTTGCTTGGCTTTAGACTTGGAGCTCTCGGTAAGCAACTGTGTGGTTTACTTTTATTCTTTTGTTTCTGATTTTTAGTTGTTTTGTGTTTGTTGGTCACCCAATTAGATTCTTGGAATGGAGGAAATTAAGTTATCATTGGGCACAATAATGGAATTTATTTTCATCTAACTTCCTTTGTGTACATTTTGAGGATGGTCAAATGGAAGAATTGATTTTCATTTGTCATTAAAAAATTCTAGGATAATATTAAAGACTACAAATCTTTCTAGCACTTAATATTATTGATTTGTTATTATTTATTATTTTATTTTAGACATAGAGTTTTAAAAGTTAAAGGAGCATAGATGTCAATTATGAAGAGTGAAGACCGATGTAGTATTGCAAAATTTTAAGGATAATTTATTTAATCATGTTATTATTCTTTTACTTGCATAGTTAAACCATCTATGACCAATATTTATGAATTTATACTTTTTATTTTAATTTTTATACTTTATTCTTTATTGTCTTGGACTCTAGAATGATTCCTTCATGTATAATATAATTATTATATTATTAAAATTTTTTATAATATTTATATATTTTTAAAATTATTAAATCTTTATGATATCATAAGTATATGATGCCATCACGGTTCAAACCAGGTCAATTGAACAGTCCAACTAGTTCGAACCGAACTAGCCTATTGGTCGATTCAATTACTTGTCTAGTTCTGATAACATTGGATAATATATATATATATATATACATACTGACATGGATGTCTATGTATACATAACTAATGTCTTCTTTTTCTTTTAAACTTTTGATTGAAAATAGATATAAGAATGCATAACATGCACTTCCACACCTGTTGATTGACAACAACTCATGGATAATAGTCTTAACTAATCAAACATTTGTTATTGTTGCTTTATCTCTCTTTTCAATGATTTCCACTTCTAAAAAAGACATTGTTTCGAACCCTTTTAAAGCTTGATCAACTTTCCCTAAAATCATTACTTTATCTCTAGTTCTAATTACCCACTCGTACAGGTGAAGGTCTATCTGTTAGGATTATTGTATGATTTTGATGAAATAAAACTTGTCTTAAAACTTGATCTATGCTAATCATGATTTTAGTTTAAGAAGCCTAAATGAAGACAAATATGCTTGACTTATTGTAACATTTTGAATGCAAGCATATTATATAAATTATTTTAGAGAATAAAGAATTCATTGTAATCCATAGTACATTAAGCTTGTTTATTATATGTTGGATCATAGATATATCATGTGCTTTATGAAGTTATGACTTTTAAGCTTTTATTAAAAAATACAATATGTGATTTATCCAAGTTCTATAACTTGTGAAAATCATGTGGGGATAAACATATTTTGGTAAGTGAGTTTCATAGAAGATATTCTTTACATGAAAAAGAAATTGTGCTTAAATGACTTATCCATACTCTAACTTATGTATATTATATGTGGATAATATATTTTGATTTATAATAAAAAATGTGAAGTCGTGACAAAATTGTAAAAATTTTCAAGTGCAAGTTCGCTGCTACAGTAATTTTGCTACAATATTTTCGCTACAGTACTGCTACAATGCGACAAAGTGGATTGTCTAAGACGAAGTGGAAGATGAAGTAAAGCTTTAGATAAATAAGTAGATAAAGAAATAGACGAAGTGGAAGAATGAAGTTTGAGTTAGCAAATGAAGTAACAGATGAATTGCTATAGTACCTTTAAACAAAACTTTAGATAACCAACAGATAAAGTAACAGTAGAAGTGCTATAGTGACATGCTACCATAATTCTGCTATAGTACCAATGGACAAACTTTTTAAGCTGGTAGATTCATCTAATATTTACTTCAGACAAAGCAGTGTTACAGTGATTTGCTATAGTACCAACAGACAAACTTATTTGTCTGATACTTACTTCAAACAAAGCAGTGCTACAATGATCTGATATAGTAACTCTACTATAATAACATGCTATGGTAACTTGCTATAGTGAAAATTTACTATTTTCAAATATCAAAAATTCAACACTCTATGGCAGCTGTATTTTGCAATAATATTCTTCCAAGTGGTCCACAACCTTTTTGAATTGTAAAAATAAATAATCCATTGAAGGAGAATGAAATGCTTTAAGGTTCTAAGTGTTAAATCAGAATCAAACATCAAAAACTCATTTAAATTTCCAAGTGCAATATTACAGATATTTACTCTAACCATCTGCCACATTTCAAAAAGTTTGACTTATAGAATTTTGAAATATGCTCAAAGATATCAATTTGAATACTCTATTTGAAATCTTATACTATCTGAAGAAACAATGAAAAGGCAGCAGATAGAAGAAAAAGTTCAGAGAGCAAAACATATTTGTTTGAAAATAAAGAAGCTCAAATTCGTCTGGAATCAACTATGGACAAAGTAGGAGATGAAGAGATTCTGTGCAGCTAGAAAGAGACTTTATCTGATATTAACTTTAGATAAATTCAATAAAGCATCAGTCAAAGTGAAGCAACTGAGTTTGTCAGAATTTATTGTCTTCTTTCCAAAATAATAAATCGAGTCAGAGCGACAACATCTCCTCATTCATTAATTGCCTGAACTAGCTATTCACTTTCTTCTATGTCAAGGTTGGCACTGCAGAATGACTCTAAGCATATGAAAATTAATTAGAAGACAGTGTTTTCAAATGGGAGATTATTAGAATGGTCTTCTATATTTATTTTCTGCTTATCTACTTTCATCTCTACATTCAACGAAGATCGTCTTCCTCCAACGGTCAAGTTTTCAAGAGAGCTATTTAAGGAGAAGAGATAAGACTATTCAAAAGTAGTGAAGGAATACTTTTCAGATGCACTTAACTTTATGCAAATCCTGTTGACATGAATGCATGGTTTCGATGATAAACAAAACTTGAATAAAGATTATATACTAATGGTTGCTATCAGGTTTTTAGCATACAGAATCAAGTTGTAGGTCTTAAAGAAAAATGAACACAAAAAACATATTCCATGGCAACAAGGCTTGAGCAAGTAAAGAAACAAAGGATGAAGTGTCTTAATAGACAAAGCACAAATGAAGAGGACTTAGTTGTTTCCATTGGTCTGACAAAGTGGAAAATCATATCTGATAGATGCAAGATAGCGCATACAACAGATTTCGTCTATCATAAGTAAGCCATAGTTATGTCAATGGTCATCTAATGAGAACAGACAAAGGTGAAAAAAGTAAAAATATTTTCAGCAAAATAAAAACTTCATTTGTCATCAATAAACAAAGCGGAGAAGCAAGAATCATATGGTAGAGCAGAAACTTCATCTATAACAATTGAGCTAATAATCATCTGTTGTCAATAAACAAAGCAGAAGAAGCAAGGAGCATCTGGCAGAACAAAGAATTCTTCAATGATCATCTGCCTTCAACAGACAAAGCAGAAGAAGCAAGGAGCTTCTGTCAAAAAAAAAAAGAATTTGTCAGTGATCGTCTATCATTAACAGATAAAGAGGAGAAATATTCCATCAGATGAAGGCATGAAGAAAACCCATCTGCGATCGCACACTTCGTCTATTACTTATAATAGAAAACCCTAATAGATGAAGCACTGAAGCAATAAGACATCTATACCTCTATGATGCAACTGTTAAAGAAATTGAACGGATGATTTATCTATTACTTACAAACAACAAAGACGAAAAAACTTTATCTTATGGACAGTTTGACAAATACTTCATCTATCATAAGTAAAAGACAAGCAATGGTCAAAATAAATCAATAATCTTTGCTCAACATTAATAATGATCTTTCTATATTACTGAAAGAGGTAGCCATTGTAATAATACTTCAACCAGAGCTTATTGAGAAACCAGAAATCATTTTCTCTAAGGCCAGCACTGTAGGCATTCCAGCATATGAGGAATAAGCAGAAGTCAAAGAATTCAAAATACACCAATCAGAATGTGCTATGTTATTAATGGAGCTCACCTACCATTAACGACTAATATTCAAAGTAGTTATAAATGAAGCATCATTGGAGCAGGAAGAACTAACGAAGTATTAAGAAAATCATTCAAAACCCTCTTGAAAGCATTTACTGATCTGAGCTAAACCTTCTGCAATCCTTCAAGAGTCAAGAGCCTTGCATTCAAACATTTTTCAACTTTTCTTTGAAGGCTCTCAACTAACTTTGGAAAGATCATTTACTTCTGCAATCAACTTTCAAAAACCTTTCCCTGTGCTTACTGAGAAATTCCTATGCTTTAAAGTTTTGATATTCATTTCTTGTAAAGTTCCTTGAGCTAGTGGTGAAGGCTAGACTCAAGAAGAGTTGTGACTATCTAATTGCAGACAAGAGCTATTTATTCATGCCCCTTAGAGCTAGAATTTAGAAGAGTGCTAGGAGCGCTATTAATATGCTCCCTAGAGCTAAAATCTAGAAGAGTGTCCGGAACACTTATTTATGCCCCTTGGAGCTTGAATCAGAAGAGTGTTGGGAACACTTATTTATACCCCCTAGAGCTAGAATCTAGAAGAGTGTCGGGGACACTATTGTATTTCTACTATTGGGAATAGTGAAACCCAACACACTAAGAGAAAAATACTCTTTGAATAGTGGAGTAGAGTGTTTACTCAAACCACTATGAAATTTGTTATGTCTTATTTATTTTGTGCATTTGTTGATTGAGTGATTGATTGTTAGAGGGAAGAGTAATCTTAAAAGGGGTTGAAAAATAATTTTTATGTACCTAATTCACTCCTCTCCTCTTGGTTTTTGTCTAACCTTCGGGACCAACAAATCCTTCCACCCATGGCCAAGAGCTTAAACTTTCAATTATCTATCATTGAGTTTAAACCTTCATGTTCTTAATGGCCATTGTCCTTACATTATGGGAGGATCCTTTTGTATTACTAAAGCTGTAAAAGATTTCATCTTCCCCTATACTTCATTATAATACTTTGTAAAGTGTATTAGTTTTCTGGTTAATCTAAAAACCAGAGAGTTGTTAATGATTTCTAGAAAACCAACAAGTTTGTTGTTGATCTTCAAAATCAGTGAGTTTCCTAGTGAGCACGTAAAAATCAAAAGTGTTGGAAGCACTATGTTTACGCCCCCTAGAGCTGGAATCTAGAAGAGTGTTGGGAACACTTGTTTACGCCCCCTAGAGTTGGAATTTAGAAGAGTACTGAGAGCACTATTGTATTTCCATTATATGGGGTATAACGGAACCCAAAGTACAATGAGTGTGTGCTCTTGGAAGAATGAATATAAGGACAAGGTTTCCAAACTACTATAAAAATCATATTATTTGTATGCTTGTTTATTTGTTTTCTTGCACTATGGTATTCTATTACTTAGTTTACATTGCACAGTACATAAGCACGAAAAGAGAGAAGTAATCTTATAACGGATGAGTAATAAATTTTTATAAACCCAATTCACCCCTCCCATCTTGAGTATAGCCATCCTACTGGAACCAACGTTATCTCTAACCTTAGGCTTTAACAAATGGTTGCATTATGATTCTTTTTCATATATTTTCTTAAGAGTTGCCAATATTTGAAACAATATAATTCTAGCTCTAAGAACATGCTAAATCAATTTTTTATTATTTATATTAGAATAGTCTGACCCATGTTTCATATTATAAAATAACCCATTCTCTATTTAGAATAACTTGCACTCTATTTTAAATAGTCCTTTTTAAGTGGGAAAATGTATACTAGAACACATGAGGATAACTGTAGAAAATTTCAAATAATCAGTATGGATTCCTTTATACTATTTTTTAATTTTATATTAATATTAATAATATAATAGATGTGATAATAAAATATAGATTAAAATGTAATTTTAATATTTTAAAAAATAAAGAAATCTATAAAATTTTCTTTAATGAGCTTTCTTAGACTCTAATAAACTTATGAAAGTTCATTAAAACTAGTGTTATTAGAATTGAACCAAACTAGCTAGTTGAATCGATTCAACCGTGAACCGGTTAGTTGACAAGTCAATTCTAGCCCAGTTTGGTTCAATAGTACATTTTAAAAATTTTAATATTATTAATAGAATAAAAGGATAAATTAAAGTATTAAGGTATTATACAAAAGATCTATATATTTAGATTAATATTTAAAATTTAGATTCTTAAAATTATGCTTTATTATTTTTTCAAATTATGTTCAAAAAAATAAAAAGTTAGTTTAACCGGTTGAACTGACCAGTCGAATTGGTTGGATCATGAGCTAGTCTAGATTTGATAACACTGATTAAAACTAAAAGCATAATTAACAAGCTTTAATAATCTTTAATAAACTTTAATAAACGGTCATCATAGTCTATAAAAGATCCAATAAACTTTAACAAATATTAATGACCTTTAACATACTTTAATGTAAACATATTAAAATTGATGGAAGCTAATGAAAGATTCAATGAATATTAGAGGACTTAATGTATTTTAAAAGACTTTAATAAAAGTTATTTAAACTTATTAAAGCTTGTGAAAGATTTAGTGATTAATAATGTTTAATAGACTTTAATGAAAATTTTTATTAAAGTCTAATAAAGCCTACTGAAGATTATGAACCTTAATGCTCTTTTGATAAATTTTAATAAACTTTAGTAAAAATTGGTAAAAAATTGATTTTTTCGTTTAATTGTTAAACCATTTTTAATCATGAATTCGTGATCGTAAGGTCAATGGATGATATTTAGTTCAAATCTTCTCTTACTAAAACTCGGTCTAATATAATTGAACCTTTTTAAGTATCCTTTCTCATAGCACTCTACTCCGTAATTGCTATACAAATGACTTCACTCTTGAAAAACATATTAAATCAAAATTTTATATTTTGTTCCATGTCGAAAACAACCCAATCTATGTCCAATAGCATAGGCTGAACCCACAAGAAATAGTAAGATATTGTCCATTTATTTCACGGCCATCGTTTATATGGTTAAAAATACATGATAACCTAGACATTCCATTGGTCTACGATTTACTAAAATGTCAGATAACGATGCTTGCCGGCCCAAGATGAGATGATGAAGCCAACTTTATTTATAAAATATTTTACTCATCATCAACATTAAAATCTATTTGAATTTATTCTTATCTCTTGAATACTATTCAAGTGACAAAATTGACCTGATAACATTAGGAAACAATGCACTTTCTTCAAATTTGCTTTCTTTTGTTCCAACAATTATTTAAAAACTAGGGCAAAAAGCTAGTCTATGATGAAATAAGCACTCAAGCAACAAAGGTAACAGACTAATATGAATTTATTTACATCAAGTTCCAACTTTCGATCATCATGGATGTTGATTCATTTTATTCATTTTATGAGATCCATTTTAGATGTCGGATACATATGAATTATTGATGTTAAAATCAAATCAAGCAGTTATCTTATAATCAAAATAAAAACCGAATCACGAAAAAAATAAATAAATAAATTCCATTTCTACTCTTCGGTTAATTGTCCATCATGAAGCCTAATCGATAGTGACATGTGAAAGAAGCAATAGACTTGCCAAAGTAGTAAAAGCTGTGGGCGTTCAAAATTGTAGTTATTTCACAGGCAACCCATTTAAAAATGGAGTTAGTTCAGAAGTAATTTGTGATTTTACATTGTATTATCATTTAAAAATTATAGAAAGGCACAATACCCTTTTTTTTCCTTATACCAAGCAAGCATTGAACCTACTTTTGTATTACCAACGCCCGTCCTACTCGTTTCGAGCACACCAACCATGCGCTATCTCCTGTAATCAATTATTAATTCAAAGACAATGTGTGGATTTTAACAGACTTCCTAATTAGGTTTTAATCACAAATTCTTTCCTTCATTATTTATAGGTTGTGTCGTGGATGTATTAATACTAATATATTAAAGGTTTTATTTAAAAGCCTTAGTGTAACAAGAGTACATGCGCGTCAGGTTCTCCTTGAATTCCACCCTAATCTTTAACCCATCTTCTAAAAGGTCAACCTTAACCTTAACACAATCCATTTTATTAAATTTTAATTCTACCCCAACTCTATTTCTAAAATTTTTATTGGGATATGGGTTGAAATTAAATTGACAATTTAGGCAACAAAATAGTTTGAAAGCAGGCTGTGAAGAATTAAAAATAAACGTATATAATAATTTCAAATTGTACGCAAAATTTCATCAATCAACACAAATAATCATAGTTAATCTCAGAAAAAACATTTAAATGATGTTGATTCTCAGATGGATTGGAATTGACACAGATACGAAGAAACTTACCCACCAAATATGCAAATGGAATGAAATAATTTTTCTTAAGCAAAATAGTTCAAAACATTGGTTTAAGAGTAACGAATGAAACCAGAAAACTGAATGATTTATATATATGAAGTTGTTATAGAATAATGGCTAGATTAGATTTATCTCAATCAATAATATAAGCTCAAAACGCATGATTGCATTAAATAATCTGGAAGTCTACGTGGGTTTGTAACTAATGCACTTAAACTTTTTCATTTTAGTTTTTCATTGGAAATAAATAAAGAACACTTTAAGTTTCACTTTGAACCTTGAAAAAAACGCTATATCACACGCACTTGCGGCTGCGTTGATTGAAAACAGCTCAGAGAGAGAGAGAGAGAGAGAGAGAGAGAGAGAGAGAGAGAGTGCAAGGAGAATGCACATAGATAACAGTCTTAACTAATGTTGCCTTTTCTCCCTTTTTCTGGCTTGCTTTCTGGTTCTAAAAGAGACTGTTTCATACCCTTTCAAAGCCTGATACTCCCTATCATTGTGTCCCTGGTACTCGTTACCGTCTAAACTCCGAACAGTTCAAATCACCCCCCGCAACATCTTACACTTACAGGTGGAGGTTTATCTCTGATTCTGATTCTGGACTCCAACAACTGCATTATTTTTACTCTTTATATCCCGTGTTAAGAGTTTGCCTAATATTCAAAAACTTTCTAGCTCTAGTAACATATCTAAATCAAATTTTTATATTTCATTTTATATCAAAATAGTGCAACTCATGTTTTCATATTGCAAAATAACTCATTTTCCATTTTCAATAACTTATGATGTGATTTTGGTAGCGGTATTTTAAGTAGGCCTAGGTAGCTTTAATTCTAGCAACAGGTAATCCTTTCCTTGACAGATTACAAAACCATCTTAGATGAAATCTTTATATTTTATCTCATTGTGAGAGAACCAAATTTACATGCCATAGCATAGGTAGGATAGTGACTTACTTTCCTCTTATTTCACAGTTATCAATTATATGAACGAAAATATGATAACCCAATCATTTCAGTGGTCTACTATTTGCTAAAATATAAGATATCGATGATGCCCGCAGGCGCATGAATGATGATATTCTTCCAGAGTATCAACATTTTTCCATTCGTGTTCCAGAACTCTAATAAAGCAACTAACAGGCGTCCTTACCACGGGAGACGATGCCTTGAGTCCAAAAATTAACCGCCAAAACTCCCCAATAACAGCGAAAATCTCTCCCCATCTTTACAAAAAATAGTCTATTGAACTACCATCATCCATTCTCATGGCATGCATCCACCTTGATCTAAACCATCCATGTGGAGGGCCCCACTTTGATGTTGTTCCGTTCTGAAAAAAAAAACACTAAAATACAAGAAAACATTCAGTTATCACCAGATGAATTACTACCAATGCTGATGCTTCTGATGTCGAATAAGTTAGGTAATTCATACAGTTAGGCACGTCTTTCTCGTTTTAGTTTGCTTTCAAATGCAGGGTGAGGTTGATGATTTGCGTGGATCAACGGAAATGAGGAGCACGCCACGTGAAAGATCAAAACACGCTGTTCCATTATAAGTAGACGCTGATGCTTGCACAAAAGGATAAAATGCAACACCATTTCATCATGGAAAAGTATAAACTTCTAGCTCTTATGCTTGTTTTTCTCTTTATGGTCACTGACAGCTTTCGCATTGAAGAGAAAGATGTTGCATCGGAAGAAAGCTTGTGGGACCTGTACGAAAGGTGGCGAAGCCATCACACTGTTTCTCGGGACCTTGACGAAAAACACAAGCGCTTCAACGTCTTCAAAGAGAACGCCAAGTTTATACATTCCTTGAACAAAAAGGATGTGCCATATAAGCTAAAATTGAATAAGTTTGCAGACATGACTAATCAAGAGTTTATGAGCTCGTATGCGGGCTCTAAAGTAAATCACCACCGGATGTATCGAGAGAAGCCACGTGGGCCTGGGAGCTTCATGCACGAGAAGATGACAAATGTCCCACCAAGAGTCGATTGGAGGCAGAAGGGTGCAGTTACAGATGTTAAGGATCAAGGCCAATGCGGTAACATAAATTAAACAACCTTTTTCATTTAACGAAAATTAGTTAGTATACCCATTTATACCATGTACATGCCACGTGGAGGCTTAGAGTTTACCCCATGAATTGCAATTCTTGCTTTCTACGACTTCCGCAGATCACAGGACTTATCTGTGAGTGAGATTTCACCCAAAGGCTGACATGGCGAGCACATGGGTATACTAACTAAATTTTCTTCATTTGATGCTAACAGCTTAACCGCCAGAAAACCATCTTAGATTACTTTAGGCTAATCTGATCACTTTTCCCATCTATCATAAACTCTGCTTGTATTCAGTGTTTTATCTTGGCTGTTGATATTACAGGGAGTTGTTGGGCATTTTCGACTGTTGCTGCTGTTGAAGGCATAAATCACATTAAAAAAAATGAGCTAGTATCATTATCAGAGCAACAACTGATTGATTGCGATAATAATGAAAATCAAGGATGTAATGGAGGCTTGATGGAATACGCATTTGAGTACATCCAGAAAAATGGAGGAATAACTACAGAAGACAAATATCCTTACATGGCAGAAGATGGAATATGCAACTCGAAAAAGGTAGAAGCAAAACTATATAGAAAAACTTACATTCACCTCAAGGAATGGTACAAGTTCATAGGGCACATTTGCATCATTGTGTTTGCAACATCTAAGATCTAAAAGCCTATTTAATTACAAAGTGCGGTTTTATGTCAGAACACTCATCAGCGATGCATCGATGGAAAAGTAATAGTAAAAAAGACGTGAGCAGCCAATGTTTAAAGTTAACAGGCACGCATGGCCTGCCTAATGAGTGTTCTGGCCTATCTAGTACAGCAAGAGGTATTTAGTTGACCCAACATTTGTAGGTGGCTACATTATGTAAGCAGCAACATAGCAACTAACATACTGTGCCAATTGGCCAAAAATTTATGCCAGTTTTACCCACATGTCAACATATTAACATTATACACATATTCATGGCACAGGTTTTGCAATCTGATACTCAAATAGTAGTCATTGATGGTCATGAAAATGTGCCCACAAATGATGAAGAGGCCTTGTTAAGTCAACCAGTATCAGTTGCCATCGATGCTGGCAGTAGAGCTCTGCAGTTCTATGATGAGGTAAGTGCTAGAAATG
>JAYJMB010016294.1:12658-44577 GCA_036873735.1 Pouteria campechiana
AAGTCAACCAGTATCAGTTGCCATCGATGCTGGCAGTAGAGCTCTGCAGTTCTATGATGAGGTAAGTGCTAGAAATGCATCATGAACAAGAAATATGTTATTGTATAGAGCATGTATTACTATAGTTTCAAGACATCAATCACTTGTAAAAATGGCCTTTTTTTGGGTTAATTAGGGATTCCAAACAATGTGTTTAAATGAAAATCTGCATCAACTCAAAAGAAATCACATCTAACTTACGGATGCCATCAAGGTATTCATATTGGGATCATGGGTTAGATATGATGACCGCAACCATTCAATCATGCATGGCAAGATACATGACTCTTCCTTGTGATGGCTTCATAAGTTTTTACCTATCTATCATTGATTCATCAAAGCTAAAACTCAGGTGGGAAACAACTTTTAATGATGATGATGATGATCATCATCATCATCATCATCATCATCATTGATTAACTATAGAGAATTCTACAAAAGGCCATATTATGGAAATTTTGCATAGCAACCAAACTATAAAGAGCTTTGCTCTTTGATTGTCCACCTTCGTTGAAATGCATTCTTTCAGGGCATCTTCACTGGAGATTGTGGCACTGACCTCAACCATGGAGTGGCAATAGTTGGCTATGGAACAACCACAGACGGGACGAAGTATTGGATAGTGAAGAACTCATGGGGAGCAGAGTGGGGAGAGAAGGGGTACATAAGGATGGAGCGTGGCATCTCTGCTGCAGAAGGACTTTGTGGTATTGCAATGGAGGCCTCATATCCCATCAAATCATCCCCAAACCCTGCATATGGTGGAGCATCTCCTGCTAAGGATGAACTTTAAAGTAGCACTTGGATTTCCCATGGAATAAATTGCTTCTAGGCTTTAGTTTCCGATTATGTGATAAACCCACATCAGAAATATTTTTGTCTGCAAATCTATATCATGCATCTTTATGAGAAATTTCTCTTCTATCGCATCATCAATGTTCATTATACATGAGCCCAAGCTCCAATATTTCACTGAACATCAATAAGTTTACATGATAAGTAGTCCAAAAAACTGACCAGTTGAATGCTTCAGCAAGGATCACCTAGGCCCAGCATAGAATGTTTGAATTAGAAGTTCAATTGCCGACCTCATACGGAAAGTCCCAGATAAAGAATGGATTCATCAATCAGCATACATTCTTAATTTGTCAGTACAAAATGTGGCGTTGTAAATGAATGATTCTAGTCATTGAAGATTGGTTCCTATGAATGATGAATGGCCAGAAAGCAATTCAATAAATTTTACCACACAAATGTTCTTTCTTCCCATAAAGATCCCCAAACTGGATTGACAGGATTATTGAACCATCATGAACTCTGCATTGGTCTGTTGAAATGTAGCTTCCTATATGAATGATTCTAATCACTTTGGCTCTTTATAGCAGGAAATCAAATAATCTGCTTATTTGATAGTTAAGAGGACTTCAATAGTAGACCTCACTAATTATATGTCCAAGAAAGACTCCACTTACCACCCAAGATATCTGAAAAAATTCAGAGAAAAGATAGATGGGATCACCAAACTCGTGCGAATTCTGAGTTCTTATGTGGTTCAATTGATGCTGAGAACAATTTATAACGCATGTATAAAGGAAAACCATAGGTTCAAAGACCACCAAGGTCTTTTTCCTATTTTTGAAGACCAACTAAAATTTATAACAGATGATGACAATAAATTATCATCCAGCAAAAAATTGAAAATGAATTACAATCTTCCCATGGACTTGACTCAATGTCTGCAAGCCCATTCCACATATTAAGACTTAAGAAAGGAAAGCAGAAATCAGGCTGGCACACCTACCATTAAACAATCAAGTGTTCCTTTCCAGCAATAGAAGTCAAACCAATCAATTATGGCTTCCGAACAAACTGTTGAAATAAAAGGCCTCTGAGTAAGTGCAAAAGTCCGAAGACTGAACTGCTAGAAAAACTAACAAATGATGTATTTGCACTGCAAGCCAACCATATTGCATAAGGGGATGAGACCAGTTAATATAACCACCTCTCCTCATAAATTTTCCCCCAAAATGTCCAAAACTAAGTTATCCAACATTATATTCCCATTGACGAGCAGTTGATGCCTAAATCTCTTGAACAGTGCAACAGACAATTTTATTTCCACTATAGGATTTTTGCATCCATGTTGATTACTTCATTTTTATTTGGGTCAACCCTGGATAAATGTTTTATGAAATTTCATCCATGTTCATTTTTTCTGTCCATTTTGAGATCATTCACCCATTATAATTGAACAAATTTAATAAAAAATACTATACGAATATACAAATTTTAAATGTTTATGAAACACTTAACAACAAAATCCTCCACAGATGGTTCAGCTGGCATTCCTCAAATTTTCTTCCACTAATTTAAATATAGCTCTGCTTCATTGTTGTAAGGAATTGAAGTAAGACTTGTACATTTGAGCCATTCCAAATATACTAAGTGTGCCACCCGTGTGAAGGATGACTGCTTCAGAATCCTTTTTGGCTTCCTTTAGGCATAAGAGGGTCGCATGTTCCCGCGCAGCCAAGTTGTAGACAGGGTCCACAAGAATGCCAGATTGCTGTGCAATTTGTTGGCACTCAACTTCCTCTTTCAACACATTGCCAAACCTGCAAAACATATAGCATTCTGCCAAGAAAATACAGTTCATTGGAAAGCCCTGAAGATAGAACAGAATCCAACACTGAGTAATGAGTAAATACGGTTGGTAATTGATACAAACAGTTTTTTGCATGTAGTCAAGAGTGCTAACAAGCCAATCAGCTTTGCATTTTTGGCGCAGCACAAGAAATGGGAACCACATTGATGGGCTTACATTTTCCAATTTGTTTGTATCAAAATCTAAGAAGGTATTATATTCACTTGAAATCTATCTTATTCAAACACACTTTGCCAATTACTAATTGTAAATGGCACCTTCCTTTGCTTTGCATGGAGGTTGCCATTTTCGTGGCTATCATCAAGTACACCCCATCCAGCAATCATCACCATCAGAGCTTGCCTGTAGACCCCCCCTGATACACTAAGTGCAAGGAGAGGGTGATGGTATGTGTGACAAGCAGACTAAATTGAGAACACGAAACAGTTTCATGCACCACAGATGAAAACTTTTTCAACATAGAGGATATACTCGAACGCAAAACTGTTTTGGGTCCTGAATATTTATGCAATTAGCAACTATAGTGGCTTTTTGCAGCCTGAAGATAATGCAGTTTTCAATCAGAGTCATGTTGGGGATACAAATCTGTTTTGCATCCTAAAGTTGCATGCAGATTTCAGTTGGGAGAAATTTTCGCTAATTAAAAAAAATTATTGATAATTTTTTCAAATTATTTTACTAAAATAGAAAAATAGAAAAAAATAGAAACTTTTAGAAAAACTCCATAATAAATTATCTTAAATGTAAATATATTTAGAGTAAAAACATTACTTTAAATGTTAACTTATCAAATGCGATAGAAATATAAAGTTATAAATATCACTTTAAATGCCAAAATACATTGCTGAAAAATAATAAATAATTTTCAAGAAAATCTTTTGACCATCTGTTTTAATGCTTTATAAGCATATAAATACAAAGTTAAAGAGTAACCTTATAAATAATTAAATGACAAGCTATTTAAGTAAATATAATTGCTGAAAATAATATTTATTTATATTTTTATAAAATATTATCAACAATATGAATATCAGATTTTCAAAACCTTTAAGAACAAAGAAATCATTCCGAAAATTTTATTCTTTCAAAATACAGAAAATATATTATATATAAACATAAAACTTTGTTTACATCAAAACAAAGTTTATTTTTGGGAATAAAATTCGGATTTCACTAACGACAGATGCTGCTCAACTAATCTAGAGGTGAGGCAAATAGGTTTCTAAGTTGTCAAACCTAAAAGGCCTCCTGAAAAAAAATTTCTATGGCCGAAGAAAATGATCCCAAATTGCTACTACTCTACAGTTTATAGATCTGCAAGATTCTAATCCGATCCTAGCTTTTCTCTTTTCAAACCAGTTTAGATCTCGTCAAAAACAGGTTTTGAAGCTTCAAGGATGTATTTTGAAAAGCAAATTTGATTTTGATGGATATTCGACAACACACTGTCGATTTAGAGTTGATCTGCAGCTGTTGTTGCCGTAGATTTTCACTTTTGTTACCGCAATGTATGTTTTTAAGAGGAAAATCACAAAACGATGCCCCGTTTGGATAGTCTGTTTGTGATTTTGAGAAGAAAAAAAGGAAAAAATTGGATTAGAAAAGCTTATAAAAATGTTGATTACAATTCTTCTTCCGTCGAGATTTCCCTCTTTGTATCGTTGTTTTTCAAAATTTTCGGCAATATATTCAACAACTCTCTAGATTTTGTTGATGGAGTCAAAAGTTTCTCCTAAATCACGAAAAGTCAATGTTTCCTTGCCAAGAATATATCGCCGGAGGCTGAAAATGAAATTATTGGCAAAAATTTTGCCGATAATTTCAAAATGGCAAACACTAATTGGGACGTAAAACAGTTTCGTGTCCCAAAAATGCACGCAAACTTTCCAATAGATGGTAAACATTGGCATCCAACGGTTTTGCGTCCCAAATGAGTCATCCAGATTTTGCATGAAACCACACTCTCATTGGTGTTCAGTAATAATCATAATGCATGAGAAACTATTTTTAACGGCGAAAAATTATGAAATTAGTTACTCACATTCGCCCACTGTAAGTGCCAAATTCATGAACTTGCCACTTGAGAGATCTGTAAATGGAGAATGCCTTTCCTTGCAATGGAGGATCCGAATTAGAAAGGGAGAGGTGCTGCTACTCTACCAATGCTCATCCATAGTCTAGAAAAGGCTATTGAGAGAGGAAAATAATTCCTCCAGTCTCTAAGCTGAGAGGTACTACCCAATTCTATATAAATTGAGGGTCTTGGCCCCTTAGTACAAGATTGGAGGAGTTATTCCTAATTAAAGGACTTCCAACCAAGTGAGGTCGTGACAATGGTTGTGCATTTTTGAGATTGTCTTATCCTTCTTTTGGAGTTTTTGGTGAATTCTAGTTGGCCACATTCCACCTTTTATTTTCTTGAAGCCAGTTAACATGGTTTTCTTTCATTTTTAAGCATTTATTTGTTTGCTCTATTCTGCATGCAACGTGTTTAATTAAATGGCCAAACATGATCTACCACTGGAATAAGGGTGTTTAAATCACCTCAGTTAGGTCTTCTATTAAGCACCTTAGTTGAAACCTATTAAGGGTGTGGTGGGGGCTTAAACCTTCTCACCACATAACTAAGCTCTGACCCAAAATTTCTTTGTGAACTAGTTCAATTAGACTCATGTTATTCCAACTGTTTAGTTGGTGACAACTCCAAGACCAATATCATTAGTCTAATGACTCCATTAGGGACTGCTTGACTTAAGCAAGGTTTTTGATCTAGAATCCCTTGCAGATAGTTAACCCTTTTGCAATTTGGGCATTTCTGTATATTTCTATTTGGCTTTTTTGTTTAAGTATAGAGTATTTCTGATAATTTGGGATATTGCATTTCTAGATGAGTGCAGATTGTTTCCGACAATTTTGAATGTTTTAATGCTTTTTGTTCAAGGAGAGTCTAACTATCTTCTAACTTGAGATAGCCTTATTCGATGATTTGGAACTTTGGAGTCATTGATTTAGGAACTCTATGCATATCATGGGACCTTTTACCTACCCATTTACAATGGATTGGCAATGGAAAATGCTCATCATCTAGCACTCAATCGAGAATTCTAGTCTATCAATCAAAGCTTTTCCTGAAATAACTCTCTAACGAAACATTGTTTCAACAAACTTTTAACTAGTTTCTTGTTCACAACTAAAACTGAATATCAAGGGACTATTTGAGTTATTTTTTAATAATTGAATCTTGCCTCATTTGCTATAATTGGAGGCTTCCTCCTAACAAAAGGTTGTAATGTGGAAGCGACTTGGATGGATCCCAATTCCAACTTCACATTTATCTTTTCTCCCACAATCTCTTGATTTTTCTTATTTCTGTTGGTGATATAAGACCTTGATTTCTGCTTGTTTGAAGTATTGTTTGATAATTGACTGTTGAGTTTCAAAGGTCAAGAGCATTTCCAGCATAAGCTTGAGTTTGCTACTAGCATTGATAAGTTGGTGTTTCGCATCAATATGAGCTTATTTGTCTCTTTCAGGTGGAGTATATAGGGAAGGTTAGCTTTCAAAAGGACTTGCATAAGGACTGAAGATTTGTGAAGTGCCAAAGAGATAAGAGTGAGACAATCTCAATAGAAAAAGCACTTCCTCTTTTATTGTGACTTATACCTTTGCATTTTCTATTTTCTTGCCTTCGTTTGCCTGAAGCTATAATCTATAAACCCATAGAATAATGAAATTGCATCTGCATTTTGCATTCTTAAGATTCGCCAAGCTCTTGTGAGCTATTAAGAACCTGTGCATGAGTAGAAAATACGACCACATCATTGATAGTTGATATGGATTCTTCAAACGAATCCTCCATGACATGTACTTAAGATTCAACTTAGTTTTCTATGTTTGGGAGGTACATAGTTGAAAGAACTGTTGAAGGAGAAGAAGCTTAAAATGTTACAAGTTGTTTGTGGCTCAAAGATTATTGAACATTGTTGGTTCATTTGGCAAGTAACATAGATTTAAGGGTAAATTATCTTGAGAATACCATAAAACTCAAAAGGCATTTAATAAAAGTTCATCACACCATTTAGAGTCCAATCCATAAAAGATCAAAAATGGTGAATTAAGGCACTAAAACTTCCCAAGTTATTCCAAATAACCTTGAAGGTTCAAAAGTTATCACCACCGAAAAGCGGGTCAATACCCTTTCGGAAGAAATGCTTAGCATGAGAGAAAGTGTGGAAAGACTCACAAAGTTGATAAGTTCAATGGCGCAATAAAAACAAATGGTTACACAAGTTATAGCCCCAATACAACAAGCACAAGGGAGGCAGATGAGTCTCTGACAATAGCTCCAATAGATCAATAGTAGTTTGTGCAAATGTCTCAAGCACAATAGGACCGATATAATTACTATGATCAACATGACCACAAGGAAGCACATGCTGCTAATGATCTTAGGGTAATTGTTGCTCACTTGGAAGAATCAATCAAAAGAATGTAAGAGGGGTCTTAAAGGCCATCGAACTCAAGAGATTTCTCTGTGTTTCCTAAATCCCAATTGCCACCAGACTTCCAAAAGCCTATTTTTTGAAAATGCCTACCAGAAGCCCCACCTGAGGATCTGCTAAGAAGTTACAACACCACCATAAGCTATTGTAGTCATAACGATGGGCCGATGATTCGATACTTTCACTTGATTCAAATCTCTGGTTCTCAGTAATCTAAGGTCATGGGAACAGTTAGCTTCTTTGTTCCTAAAGTAATATGCATTTAATAGAGATATTTTACCCAAGAAAAGATATGTGTAGGCTATGCATTAGAAATCCAATGAAACTTTCACAGCGAAATTGATGGAACCAATGCCAGAGAGAGCGCAGATGAGTGTAGTAGCCCAAAATTACAACCTGAAGTTGGCAGGGTATCCATGATCCATTGCCAACCTGATTTCACTTCTCAATATGGAGGTCCAACTACAAATTGGATCAAAATTGGGAAAATTCTCCCTTGCAAATCGCTAAGGAATCAAGTTGCAGATTCATAAAAGAAAGCAACACCTGAACCCAAGAGGGGTGACAATGAGTTTGCCTCAACATCTGTTCAAGTCAAGATCACCTCTCAGGGCACACCTACCCTCAATGGACAAACAAGTTCACAAGAAGACTAAGGAGCAGCCACAAGCAACAAGCAACAGTAGCAGGAAATCAAGCTTAGAGGCCAAGGAAAAATTTTACTCAGTCAATTATGTCTTATCCCAAACTATTAAATCTACTAGTTAAAACGGGTTTAGGAGAATTGAGAAGGCCTTGTCACTAACAAACCTGTTGTCCTGATGGTATGATGTAAATGCGTATTGCACTTTTCATCGAAAATAAGGCAACAACACGGAAAGATGTCTAGAGTTGAAACATACGATCCAAGATATGATCAATGGGAGGAAAGTGGATTCCAAGATATGATCAATGGGAGGAAAGTGGATTTGAGAAAACCCCTTGCAGTGCTTAATAATTTTATCCAAAATCCATTACCGGAGCATGACACCTCTTCATCCTTGGGAACTTCCACAGTCAACTTCTTAGAGAAAGAACCAAGTGAGACAAATCTGGTAAAATGGGTCTAGAGAGAAGAAAGCCATTTAAATGTGGCGGAAATAGAAAAGAGGGAGATGATAGTGAAACCTATCTTACAATCATCCACTCAAAAGTTGGTTATACTAGTCATTCTTTCACAAACAAAACCAGGGGTTGTAGGTACAAAATATTGTGTGCCTGTGTCACACTTCACCTAGCAGCCTATGCATTTTATCATTCCCTTATATTTTTCTAGTCTTCAAGGAAACTATTCTGACAAAAATTCGGCACAACTTAGTCAGAAATATGAGGTTATATACCTGTGCAATTATTTATTAAATAAAATTATAATTTCAATAACTATAAAGCCATGACACAAACTCTAAGACACACACCCACAGCTGCCCGACACAAACTCTAAAACATACACCCACAGCTGCCCGACTGAAATGAATCATGATAGCAATACATAACTGGACTCATATAAATCCATTCACAATTTATAATTATTTATTATTATAACATGTCAATACATCTTATTATACATCATTTGAAATCTTAAATACGATTATACAATTTCACTATAGAATTACAATTTTAAATCATTATACCATGAAGAGGGCATCTTCAAATCTTGCTTACCAGTCCCAACCTACAGTTGAGATTCTTTACCTATCTTGACAACTAAAAAAAATAAGAATAAGAAGGTATGAGTCTTGGCAAACTCAGTAAGCAAGTAGGATAAAAAATAGTAATTAATCCAAAAATAGTATATTTCATACAAAACCATGAATATAAATATAATGACCATTCTGTCATGGTGTCAAATTATGAATACAGATATAATAATATAATTATACTATGAGGGCCAAGTCCTCATTCTTCTAATATATATTCTACACCATTCAGGTGTATTCACTCATCACAATAACACCTTTTTATTGGATATAATATAATCTATCTGTAGTGCTCCGCTAGTCAACACTAACCGAAATGAATACCACTTGTCAGTCAATCGATCATATCCCCATAGTCACAAGATTGACTAAATAAGTAGGGATTACACAAGCACAAACCACATCACTACAACCATACTAATGATTACAATTCACGAGAGATATATATAATGTAAATATATGACTAAATAGACTATATCATCTTTTACTACATACAATCTCCCATCAAAATTTTCAATTACTACACATCCTACATATCAAAATGATACATTATGATCATACACATTTCATATGTCTACAAGATTCATATATATCATATGAAATAATATAATTAATTAGACTGCATTAATTCTCTCTGCCTGAAGTTCCAACCTTAGATTGGGTTCTCTTAGGTAAATCAATTAAGAGTTAAAAATAAGATGAGCTGGGCTACTCAGTAAATAGATAAGTAAAAGCAACAAATGACTTTCCTTGGTCACACTTGAACCATCACTCATCTACCCATTGGCTAATCATATCAAACATAGTTATAAAATTTAGACCAGGTTTTACATAAATCACAGATATCAACCAAGTCTGACCATTGACCAATCCCATGACTATACCCAACCTAATGCCATGTCCATAAATCTTAGGCACCACACAAGCAACAATTATGCAGTATGAACAAGCACTCTCAAATCATATCATAAATATAAATCCAGATATGAACATATCACATGTTTGCCTGATCGAACCCCTTATTACTCAGATCATGGGTTCATGCCACATATGTTCCCAATCAAATCCCCTATTACTCAGATTATGTGCATCTCATGATATCTAGCCATTCAGGCATATCTCTTGGCCATACAGGCTGGGTAAACCACCACCTCATCATCATCATCATCATCATTATGTGCACATCTCAATCACCCATGTCTTCTTACATGATGCATACTAAATGTCATGCCATATATCATCTATCACATGTGGCCCAAGGCCCATCTCATGCATCATGCAACATTGCTAATATACATAACTATGGTTCCAATACTTTAACATGTCATGCATGCCTTAGACTCACCCAGCAAAGTCTATAAATAAGATATATTCTTCGCTTAAAATTCACAAAACCATAAATCATAAGAAAAAATACATTAAAAATATATAAAGCATGCTCAATATAATAAAGCTCCATTCAAACTATTCAAACTAAGAATTCAAAGCATAAATCCATCACGAATTTGACACGACCCAAACATAATGCATAAAAATCATGTAAATAGGAAAATAAATTTGTATGAATTTAGAAAATTATTTTCTATTTACCAAAATCTAAGGATTTAAGCTTCTGCACTAAACTCTTGCCTCCTAAGACTTTCTTACACCTTCCCACTTCTAAATATTTTAAACTTTAAGCAATGTGAATTTCTTTCTTTCAAAAATAGCTAATTTCTTGCAAAGGAAAAAAGATTTAACTTTACTATTCAATATTCACTATTTTTGTTCACCATATACTATTTATTATTTACTATTCACTATACATTATTTACTATTTATGCACACTGTTTATAGTCAAAATCATGTTTAAAAATACTCTACATATACTGTTCACAATTATTGTTCACAATATCCAAATTTTTATGTTCTTTTTTCATCTATAAAACCATATATACACTATATCCCCTAAATCCGAATCATAGGATTCATTCTACATCATGAGAGGTTCATTTCAAGATGTATGAGTGATATTAAAATCTTTCAACTATATAAAAATCTGATAATATTTCTTTTTCAACAGATAGAAAACTTCATCAATTAAGCCATAGTTTTATATCTAAATGCTCTCAAATTCTCATGATAGTATAATACATATGAAATACAAATATTTAACATATTGGATTGACTGGAAATCAAACAAAACCTACTTACCTCAATTATTTCTTTTTCTCTTTTGCTGCCCGTTTCTCTCTGTCTCTCTACTTCTCTCTCCCTCTCTCTCTCTCTCTCTCTTCCTCTCTCTATTCTTCCTTCTTTCTCACTGCTATTCTCCCTTCTTTATAAGAGGAAACCCTCCATTACCTAATGACCCACATTGAATGTAGCTGCCAACCACCCGCATTCAATGTAGGGTATCACACTACCCTTATGATTTTCAAGAACATAATTGTGCCCTATAGGCATCACATATATAAAATCTTGGAATGCTCACCATTCCATCAATATGCACATTCATATAAAATAATACATATTAGCATAGTCATGGGATATCTCCTATCCCATTAGTTCCACACATTTCATAATAGGGAGAAAGACTTGGGATACTTATTATCCTCACTAGTCTATACAATTGAAAAACATAGTAATATGAGACATACTAGCCAACACAAGCTTGGGATATTCTCTATACCTCTCATTTAGATATTTATACATAAGAATAATGATCATTATGCACAAAGGCATAGGATGCTTTTTGTCCTTAGCCATCACATATTTATATTATAAAAGACACATTAATCATTGTAATTTAAGGGATACTTGTTATCCCCAACATTCATGCATTCACAAAATATAATAAACATCACTTTTAGAAAAGGACAGGATATTCACTATCCTCATTCATGCATACATGCCAGAATACAAAGCATAGTATATTCAATATCCCCATTCAATAATACATTCAGTTAGAAAATAGCCTACTTACTTTATAATAAAGGATCATCTTATAACTTCTTGAGTTCCATACCTTCCCCTTTTGGTCAATGATCCTACATGTGCAATAGTTCTATTCATTTACAAAGACAACTTTAACTATTTTATATCAAGCCAATGAGTGATACTTTTTAGATACTATAGCCAATTCATTGATAAGTCTATATATATCTTTTAAGTGCGTGACTACACTCTAACATTCATTATAAGGCCATCTAATTTATATTTCTATTTAATCACTTTCTAGTCATGTATTAAATATATACTATTAATGCCTCTTTCATAATCAATCTCAGTCTACAATATGATTAATCAACCACATCACTTCTCTCATGGAAGTATTTCATCAATTATGTGATAAGAACTAATTAAATTATGATTTCTTAGCAAGAACCTTCATTTCCAATGAAGAACCTTCATCTCCTATAACATTCATCTTGTACATAACATGATTAACACACAAATAACCTTAAAAATAATTTAATTAAGCCTTTAATTCAACCAATTTGCTACTTAATCTCTTTATACACAAAAGCCCTTTTTAACTTCTAATTAGGTCATCATCCAAAATTGGATTTCTCACTCTTAATCAAGCCCTAAGACATGATTCCATACCCTTTTCCCCCCAAAATCATTGTTCATGGCTAGCATGAAACCCTAGCAAGGCAAAATTACAAATTTAATAGGGAAAAATGCCCTTACCATGAAATCCAAGCGTGATTTCCTCTCAAAACAAAAACCCAAGCTCAAAACACTCCATAGCCTTCATAAAGTGCAAGAAAATTAAGTTTTCATCTCTTTTCCTCATTCAAACAGATAAAATTTAGGCTAGGATCCATGCATGAGTGATTACATAACCCACTTTGCTTATTTTCCTAGCAAAATGGGCAAAAATCCAAGCCTACAGGGGTTAGATTTAGGAGTTAGGGCATGGGAAAGGAAAATGAAATGAAAAAAAATGAAGAAAATAGAATGGAACGGCTTTAAAAGCCAAACCATTGACTTACTCGCTGACTGGTGCTGCAATGCCTGAACCACGGAATGCTTGCCTCAACCACATCATGAAACAAGCTTCGCGGTGCTCACACTATTGTCCTCATTTTTTTCTTACTTTTTGCTTTTTTTCTTCTCCACTTTGGCTCCTTTCTCCTCATGCCTTTCTACCATGATTTTTTTCACATAATATTGACACATAATGCATAATAAATTTGCCTCAAATAACTAGGAATCGAGTCATATAACCATTCGCACATTCTTTTAATTTGTACAATCACATTTAACTGATATGTAGTTCATACATACTTGAAGGATTTCATTTCAAAAACAAATTTTCTTTACTTCGATTCCTCACTATAAGTAAATAAATAAAAAATTTCCTCCCATTTTCAACACCCCATGTGTTATAGCCGAAATGATGAGTTACCTTGCCTATATCAATAGGTAGAAGCCACACCAACAAAGAAAACTAGTTGAGAAAGCAAGTCATGCAATCCTGCCTAAGTGAGAAAGGCAAAAAATTGGTTCTATAAGTCACTGATGAAATTAATCAAACTGAAACCTAAAAGGAAAGTTGGTTTTAAATCTAGCATTAGTCATAGATACTCATATAGTGTCGTTGTCCCATCAATGATGTAGCCAATATGACCCCCTATGGAAGTGTGCACAGGAATGATGGGATAAAAAAGGGATCGTTTCAAAATAAAAGAGATGAAAAGAATGTAGACATGCCTAACACTTAAAAATAAGAGGAATATGATATGGTAAGTCATATCGAGAGTGTTTTTGCCCAAATATCCATATGGGAACTTTTAAAGACACCGGAAGGCCATAGGAAATATTTTTCAAGGTACTAAATGGAGCTCACTTACCCAAAGAAACAACACCTGAGATAGTGGTCCACATGATTGACCAAATTATGTCCCCACGAGTTAGAACGTTCAATGATAATGAATTGTCGAAAGAGATAAAAGTTCACACCTAATCTTTGAGCATTTTAGTAAAGTGTGCAAATAAGATTCTACTTGTCTTTGTTGTCAATGGATTAGGGTTGAATGTATATCCAAAAAAGAACATTGTATTGGTCCCTTAGTTAGGCTTAATCCAAAATGAGAGAGGGGAATTGGGTTTGTAAATTTTTTTTTAACTAAAACTCCTATAAATTTAAATTCCTCTTTTCATGGTATTTGTAGTTAAATACTAAGAATCAAGCGATATAAACAATTACAAATAGTAGGTGCAATATAGTGGTTGTTGAGTTTGGATACTTAGTTTTGATGATAATAAAACTTGTTTAATTACTTGAATTAAGCTAATAAAATATTATTGAGATTTCAAAGGCTTCAGAGGAACTTTTGGAGGATGCAGAAACTTTAGAGGAAGCTTCAAAGGTTTCAAAGGAAGATTCAGAGCTTCTAGGGATGTGTCTTGAAGTTTTAGAGGATATTTCAGAGGATATAGAACCTGCAGAGGTTATATTTCAGATTCAAAGAAAGCTTTAGAGGATGAATCTTGAAATTTAGAAGTCTAAAAATATAGTCATTTATAGCAGGTGAGGAATGTCACCCTTTAGAGGAAGCTTCAGAGAATGCATCCCAACCTTTAGAGGTCTAAAGAAGATGCTAAAATGAAGGCACAACATTCAGATGCACTCAACTTTTAGAGTTTTGAAGACCATTTTTGGAGTTTTGGAAGGCAATTTCAAAATTTTGAAGATAGTGCTAACAATTTTTAGTTGAGTGAAGTGAAAGTTAGCTTAAAGCCTTAAACGGTCAAAAACCTCAACTAAACATATTGCAATGGCTTTAATCACTTCAAAACTTATAAATAAACATTCCATTGAAGAAGATGAAGATGCTTGATAATTCCATGAGCTAAACATGAATCAATCATCAAAAAACTCATTCAAGCTCTAAGTGCATTCGCTCCAAGGCACTACAACAATCAAACAACTCAATGTTGCATCTTTCAATTTAAAAGGAGAATGAAGCACCATAAAGTTTTAACTTTTATTCTTTTCATTTGAACTTAGTTGTGTACATTCTATCCTAGAGAGAGATATCTCTTTGTATACATTATACTTTGCTAGAGTGAATTGCTAGCAAGTTTGGGAAACCAATTAGTGTATGAGTTTGTTAGTGAACTTGAAAAAACCAACATTGTATGAGTTCCTAGTTAGCTTCATAAAACCAGATTTTGTATGAGTTCTTGGTGATCTCTAGAAATCAAGGGAAGTGTGATTCCACACATGGTTAGTGGAACCCCAGGTTGGGAATACCTTGGAGAGTGGAGTAGGTGCCAAGGGGGCTCAAATCATTATAATCTTTGTGTACTTATTGTCTTGTGTGCTTGTTTACTTCTATTGCTATTTATTTTCTGTACTTGCTCATTTCATTTGATTTCCAATCTTCTTAGGCTTCCTGTTTCGCCATACAACCTGCCTTTGGGATGTAATAGTGGTTTGAGATAACTTTTCTACTCTACTATTTCAAGCACACACTATTGTATCTTAGGTTCCACTAACTCAGTTCTAAATTTAATCTAGTGTTATAGCACCCTTCTAGATTCTAGCTCTATGGGGGCATGAATATAGTCTAACAAGATGATTGTGAGTCGCTTCTCCAACAATTCAACTTATTCTTCTTGTGATCAGTCTCTAATACCAACTTAAGGCAAATAACTAAAATGAAATGAGAAAGAAATGAGTTACACTTCATGATGTCTCTTTGATAGTACAAGGGAAGCTTTAACAACTCTTGAGAACTTGCTTTGATGTAATGAAGTCTTTCCTTCTGTGAAAGCCTTGAATGTAGAATTCATCAAGATGAATGCTTTTTGGCATGAATTGTTAGATGCTTTGAAAGTAAAAGTTCAATGAATGCTTACAACTCTTTTCTAATGTTCATTCATTACTCTTTTTATAGATTTCCTTGAAATTCAACCATTGGAGGTAATTGGGGCTTATTTAATATATTAGAACATTTGAAAAATCCGACCACTGTAGTTGTCAAGTGGTTGGGGTATTTGGCTCCTATCTGCAAGCAGCTGCCATATACATTGTGGTTGTTTTCATAAAAACCCTTCAAGCTATGTTACAAAAAAGTGCTAGGCAATTCTTAGATAGCTAGGGCATTCGTTTATGCTCCTCAGGCAGTTTGGCAGGTGGCTTAGGTTGGCCTTCAGTTTTTCAAGTGCTTCAAGCTTTGTGTTGATAGGCAGTATGCACAAGCGGCTGCCATTTGGCTACTAGAGTCTAGTGACTTAGGGTCTTGTTGGAGTCTCACAAGTGAATGTAGTAAATGGCTGGCAAGTAGCTACCATTTGTGCTTAGACTTTTTCTACACTTTTATAAGTTCATTAGCCTTTCAACACATATGCCATTTTCTCTATGGTTTTGTTAATCATCGTAATATGATTTTCTTAATTAATTGCAAGTTAAAGTATATTACACATTGGACACCTTGGGTATTGGTAGTAAGAATGTCAAGTGTAGAAATATGGGCTTTAGATAATTCAAAAAAGGACGCAATGAAAGAAATTTACTTAGAGATTATGATTTGGCCAAAGAAGTTTATAATCCCTTTCCAACTGTTGGATATACCTTCTTCTTAGAATGCTTGGGATTCATGAAGCAAATACAATACCTTCCACATTGCATCAAAGGGTAAAATTTTTGCTCGAAAATCAAGTCATCATAATGCTTGCAAAAACTAAAGTGGATGCATTAACAGAATCAAAAGTTCCTATGGTGCAGATCAATGCTTGCAATTTCAAAATTTTGAGCAAAATTCTACCAAAAATTTTGTTTCAGCATCCCAATGGTATGTTCTTGCCAGCAAAAATAGAAAATTTAACAAATAGGAGAAATTTTTGAAAATTTGGGGAAATTTTCAAAACTTTCCCCAAAATCTCCACATAAATAGTAAATATTGCCAAAATTTTTGTGGGAGAGGAAAAATCTCACCAAAAATTTCTTTGATAAATTGGAAACGCGCCCTAAAAAGCCATAATGCTGATATTAATTAGCTGAAATTGTTCAAAACCTACCCCTATCTTTCCAAAACCCATTTTTGAAACCCTCTTTCACCATCTTCCACAAAAAAACTACATTTGAATTCAAGATTGGAAGATCGAAAGTCCACAGCATGGTTGTCAATGTCTAATCCTACTATTTTCCAACTCAAATTGATTTTTCCCTTTCAAATAAATAATAGATGTTTTGAAATTCATTTTTGAAGGGATTTACATTGATTTAGCAGCTTAAAATTAGTGGGGAGGGGAGCATTTTTTAACTCTATTTCGTTGACGACGTGTTCTAAAATATGTTTCTGCTATTTTAATCCTTCAAATCCATCCCCCTTTCTTCAAAATCATGATTGGAGTGGTCAAAATCAACAATCAAGTGGATTGGGATTAGTGTTGAGTTTGGAGGCCAAAATCAATGAAAAGCTGCTATTGAAGGAAGACAGTGTCTACAACAACTATACTTACCTTATTTGGGATTTTTTCACCCATTTGCTACATCAACCTTGCTTCAGTTTCCATTAGAAGGCTTCAATTTCTTCAATCCAGTATTATGAGATGGGTTTTATATTTTTGTTATTTTGTTATTTTGTTATTTTTTGGGGGATAAATACATCTTTTATGTAGATGATTATGGTTTATCATAATTTATTAGTGTTTTCTTTTATAAATTTTTTATCATGTGAATTAAAATAAGTTATAGATTAAGTGTTCTATTTAAATAACCTCTAAAATATGTATAAACTAATTTTTAAAAGAATTATGAGATTTAAATAATATAAATATTATTTAATAGCTATAAAAATAAATAATTATGCTGTTGCTTTTCATATAATTATTTATGAAGTTAGTTTTTAACTTTTGCATTGATATTTTTGTAAGTTATGAAAATAAATGATTTGTATTATAATTTTTAAAAGTTAATTTATTAAAATTCTTACACAGATATTTATAAATTACTGATAAAAGACATATATAATTAGAGTTGTAAATACAAACAGAAATTTTTTACTTGTAAAAGAATATGAGTCTTTCTAGTTGAAATTATTTTATGCAACTAATTTTAATTATTTTACAACATTGTTGTCTTTATTTATAGGTTCAATATATCAGGCTCAAATGCTGGAAAAAGCAATAAAATTAAGTTACAAGGAGCATGGGAAGTTAGTAGAGGGGTATCCAAATGGAACAAAGTATAATTATTATGGTTAGAAAATGAAGTCTGAGGGTGTTACAAGATGAAGGAGCATTTAGCTAGAGAATACCAAAATGTTAAAAATTGCCCTAAGATGCCTCCAAAAGTTAGAAACTTGATGAAAAGAGTTTTATTACAAGGAGTGGCTTTCAAGAGTCAAGAAAGTAGCAAAAAAAAAATATTTCTGAGAAATTATATGGATTTCTAAATATCATAGACATTGATGATGAGCAGGAGGAGGAAGAAAATGATTATGATATGAGAAGAGGTATGCATGCCTCTAGAGTGGAGAAGTAGGAGGGAGAGCAAATGATTCAACTAGAGGGGAATAGGCCAACATTCCATGGGTCTATTAGAGAGGCTGGTGTAAAGGGTGAAATTATGAGATATTTTGGACATTGCAAGAGTAAGAAAGTGGTTGGACCCAAATTATATGGGCAAGTGGGTAGAGTAAAGAAGAAAATAAAGTAAATATTCAATAAGGGAAGGGACAATGTTTTCTAGCTTAGAGGATTTGGATCCAAATTTTGTAGTTGTTACCCAAAGAGAGGGAGATAATGTAAAAACCCCTACAGGAAGGAAAATTTATGAAAAGTATTTTAAGGAAAATGTGATAGAGATAAATAACTGGATGAATGGTCAGAAACATCATTTGGACACTTATGGAGTAACTATCATGTGATAGATGGATAGACCCAATGAGAATATCCATAATTAATTTTACGGTATATTGCAAAGGCATATCATAATTTATAAAGTGAGTAGATGCATTGTCATATATAAAGGATATGTGAATGCTCCATCTTGCAAATCATATGTGGAATTTTGATGATTAACAAACTCATGATAAAATTAATATAACAATTCTCAAGTTATGAAAATACATAGTACATAAAAGTGATGTGTAGGCTGCCACCAAATACTTTAGTCACTTGCGACCATCGCCCGCCCTGCAGCCGTTGCCAATGCCACCTGCAGTGTTTACAAAAGAAGTGCAATCCCTAGACAATCATGGTCAATACTGTAGCAACCTGCAGTAGCACTTAAAACCTCGCAATCAAAGTCAGAGGCACCTCCACTCTATTGCCTACCACCATGATGAAGATACCACCTTGCAAGCCCATGTTGCTTGTGATACAGCCTAGAGTGTAGCTAATTACCACAACAACTTATGAATGGACAACAACATGGGTTTGGGAGAAAACTAGAGATCCAACCATAGCCGGTATACCATGGTGCTTGCCATATTGCCTATGGACCACAGTTGATTATTGTACCCTCCTGTGATCAGCCTGATGCTTTAATGGTCAAAAATTTTGAACATTCCCTTGCATTTAATGAACTCCAACTACACTTAATGACTAGATTTTGAAGCCCACTATAAACTAAGTTAATTTAGGACATTCCTAAAGTTGTTGCAAGTAAGTGAGCATTTAATCTTCATCTACTCAAGAAATAAAGCATTCAAGCCTTTAAGTTCTAAAACCTTGAAAGTTCTTTATTAAAGGCTCTAACCTACTTCTTGGGAAGCTGCTTCTACATTCAAAGCATGTCTTAATTATCTTCAAGTGTTCCCCTGCACTATCAAAGAAGCACTACTTAAAAGTGTAACCTTTACTTTCCATTTCTATTTGTTTTTATTGCCTTAAGTTGATAATGGAGACCAAACTCAAGAGGAGCAAGCTTGATTATTGGATGTGTCTTATAGTCAACTTGTTGAGTTGTTTTAATGCCCCCTTGAGATGGAATTAAGAAGAGTGCATTAGCACTAAGGTTTATATGCCCCCTTGAGTTGGAATTAGGAAACATGCATTAGCATTAAGGTTTATATGCTCCCTTGAGCTAGAATAAAGAAGAGTGCGGTTGCACTAAGTTGTAATTTCTACTGAGATAGTGGAACTCAATACACTAAGGAGAGTGCTTGGAAGAGTAAAGTAGAGAAGGTATCTTGAACTACTATAAAATCCTTGTCTACTATGTGATTGTTTGTATTATTTATTTTGGTGAACTACAAAGAGGGTTTTTAATCTTAAAAAGGGGTTCTTACATAATTTTTATAAACCCGATTCACCCTCCTCTCTTAAGTTAAGCCTTGCCTAAGGGACTAACAAGTGGTATCAGAGCGGGCTACAACTATATCATAGAGATTCAAATGGAAAACCCATCTTCTTCCTCACATTTATTTGCCGAGGGGCGATCCTATACTTGGCCGCCCCTATTTGATGGTGTGAATTTTGCCTATTAGAAACTAAGGATGAAGCGATTCATAATGGCCAACAATATGGAATCATTGAAGGCTATAGAAGTGAGAGTAACTCTCTTAATAGTGGGCTTTAGGGCTTGGACTAAAGATAGTACAACCAATGTCTAAAATAATGTAAAAGCGATGAACTCTTTATTTTGTATCTTGTTGGAAACTGAATTTGATAGAGTTTCATCATGCATTACAGCAAAAGACATTTAGGATAAGTTGGTGTCTTTACATGAAGGCTCCTCCTAAGTTAAAGGAACTAGGAGGAAAATCCTTATAGGAGAGTTAGAAAATTTTAAGATGAAAGAAGAAGAAAGTATCTTTGATATCTATGTAAGATTTTATAAGATAACTAATGCTCTCAAAGGTTTAAGGAAAGAAATTTCTAATTTTAAACAGGTAATGAAGATCCTTAGAGCATTGCCCGAATTATAGAATTAGAAGATTACTGTGATTGAAGAAGCTAAGAATTTGAACATGCGTAAAGTGGATGATCTAATCAGTTCTTTGATGTCCTATGAATTGGTTAAGAGCAAAAGGAAAGAGCCTGTTAAATGGAGAAAAAAAATAGCACTCAAAGCAATAGAGGAAAGCAACAGTGCATCAACTTTATAAATAGAGGATGGGGTTGTCATGATAGTAAGAAAGTTTATAAACTTTGTAAGAAGCAATAGAACTAGTGGTTCAAGAAGACAGCTAAAGAAGAAAAGAGAACAGAGAAGAAATCTACCAAAGTGCTATAAGTGCGGAGACATTGGACACGTGATAGTTGAGTATCCAAATGAAGAAAGAGTGGTTTTGGAAGGCCATCAAAGAATCAAATAATCAAGCAACTTTTCTTTTAATATTTTGAATGTGGTATGGAGATTTGTCCATTCAAGGGGATTTTTTTTTGCAACCTTTTTAATAATATTTCTCTGCCTTTAGCTAAGCCTTTATAAAATTCTGAAATATAGTTTAAACATCTTAAAAATCTTTATAATTGCCTTTTATCTTTAATAATATCAGGAAATTTGTTAACAAAGGCTATGGTTCTATTGACTAGTTGAAATCCAAGAAATTGAATTTCAGTTTGAAATAATTTCATTTTTCTTTATGATAATTCTAATCCACTTTTTTACACATTGATGAATAAATTTAAATGTTTTCAGTGCCGATCAATAGAAGATGAGAATATAAGAACATCAACTACATAGACAATAAGAAATTTAGAGTAGACATTAAATATGTTATTTATAATTTTCTAAAATTCTGATGGAGCATTTTTTAAACCAAAAGACATAACTTTCCATTCATAATATCCTAAAGAAACATTGAAAGTTATCTTGTATTGATCTTTCTTATCAATTTAAATTTTCCAATAACCAGATTTCATGTGAAATTTAGAGAATACATATGCTTTAATAATTCGGTGTAAGAAATCTTTTTCTTTAGGTAGGGGTATCGGATTCATTGTAATACTTTATTGAGAGTCTTATGTTAATAACTAACCTTGAAGCACCTTTTTCTAATTATGCCATGTTTTCTAAATGAAAAGATGCGCATCTCCATTGAGAATGACTTTTACTAATAAGGTGTTTATCTAATAAGTCCTAAATTTATTTTTTACGATATTCTAATAGTCTAGAATTCATTTAACTTGTTCTAGCTTGAGTAGAAATATCTTTTTCATCAAAACCATTAATATATGGTAAAGAAACAATATGATGTTTCTATGCCAAAATGCATTAGGAAGGTTAGAACATACCTCATAAGATACCATTTTAATTAAGTCATTTGATTTCTATTTAAAGTTATTTATGTTGAATAGTTTCTTTAATATGAGAAAATGATACTGGAATTTGTTATTAACATAAAAACCTTTATTTATTATCAAGAGATTGCTTTAACTCAGATAATAATGTTGGTTCTAGAGGATCATAAAAATTAAAATAAATTGTAAAGAAATTTTTTTATGAGGTCTCCCATGTATATTCAAACAAAAAGTTAAAACCTTAATTAAAACAGAAAATGATAGAAGATTAGCTTATGGAAACTATACTTAGGGACATTTCTTTGATAAAATCATATCAGTAGAAATTGAATTTTGTAATAAGAAAAGGATAGAAGACACTAAATTCCTTTAAAGTCATGAATTTCTTTTGAATTTTGTTCTTATTATTGTATGGATTGAATTCCTTTCACCAAAAATTATTGTTTCATTCCTGATATTATAAAGCCAAACCTAATAAAAATTTTCTAAAAATAAATCTCAGAAATCTCATCATAAAGAGCCCTATTATAGAAAGTTTGCCAAACATAAAAAATCTTATCATATAAACATAACTGCTCGAAGAAACATAGAAAGAAGTATTATAGAAAATCTCAAAATGAAATAAAATATTTTAAATGTGGAGAATGAGGACACTATGTCTCTAAATGTTATAAAAAATAGATAAAAGAATTATTAAGAAAAAATAAAATTTATGTATAGAAGAATTAACTAAAAGATTTGAAAATCTCACCTATTCTAGCTCAAAAGAGACCCTTTTTATTGAAATTGAATCTATAATTGACCATTCACTCTTAGAAGAAATTCATCAATGTAAGACTAATCTTTGCCTTATTAATAATGGTGAATATGAAAATTCTTTTGAATATTTATCAATTAATCTATTATCTACTGCCCATAAACTATTTTTAGTTATGATAAATCATATTTTTTATCCTAAGGAAAGAAATCAAAATAATGGAAAGACATTAAGTCTAAAATTGTCTAAAAAGGAAAAACAAAAAAAGTTAAAAAAAAGATGATCCTCTTCAAATTAAAGACTCATATTTAATCTTTGAAGTTATTAAAATATACAAAAATATATTAAGGATGACATTCCAAAACCTATTTTTGAAACCGATTTACATTTTGAATTAAAAACCCTTAAAGAAGAGATAAAAGGTTTAAGATATCAAATAAATATTTTAGAATTATAAATGTTGTTCAAGATACAAGCCTAACTGAAGAATGTAAGAATGAACAAGAGTCTCAAGAAGAAAAAAATTAACATCTTATCCAAGAAAAACCCACAGCTTCTTATGATATTTGTAATATTACTCAGACTATTATATCTCAAAGATATATTAATTTTTTTGAACCAAACCTCTTTTACTTTGATTGATTTTGATGATGACTATGTTTAACCAACCAAGTTTTGATGATGATCAAAGGCATATGATTAAAGGTTTTAAGCTACTAATAAATATTTTCAAAGTGTGCAGTTACAAACATCAGGTAAATAATTCAAGTGGATAGTGCATACAAGACCATATTAGGGACAAGATCCACAAATTTATAAGGAAGAAAACATAAGTGCTCAAAAGTCAAAGAATGACACTAAAACTTTCAAGATCAGTGTTTGAAACAACTTACTAAAAATGTCTCAAGCAATGTAAATTAAACAAATGCCCAAGCTTGAATAGAAACAGGCTTCAAAAGGAGAAAGGTAACTAAGTTTTGGACTAAAGCAAGTTCAGACACTGAAAAAGCAAGTTTAGACACTGTGTGATCAATTCGTACAAAAAACCAAGTTTGGATAATGCTGAACAAGAAGCCAAGATGATGGAACTTTAAAGCTAAGTTTGGACATAGTAAATCTTCTTTCCAAACATAGTAGAACTAAGCTTTCGACATTGTCATTTCAAGAGTTGGTCAATTCAAAATATTAACTTCGGACATTACTAGCTCACTTCTGGACATTGCCAAAATTCAAACGTGTGTCTAAGATAAATCATGTCTGCTCTAAGTCTGAAATCGTAACTTCAGACATAGGAACTCATATTTGGATATAGTTGAATGAAAATAGACACAAGATGAACAATTCAAGTAAGTCCAAAATCTTAACTTCAGACATAACTATTCATTTCAGACATTGCTGAAGTGTCTTCAGATAGAGAGAACCCGTGAGAGTGCTTTAATGGGAAAAAAAATCCTTTCGATTCGCTTGCATTTAATAAACTCCATCTTCTCCAACGGAAAGATTTTGAATCTTAATTTAAAAGGAGTAAAGAGAGGTTGTTCCAAAAAGAAAGCAAGCAAGAGAAATTTTCTAAAACAAATCAAAGAGCATTTACTCATCTTTAAAATTTTTCTTCCAACTTCACATCACAAAAAGTAATTTGTATTCAAAGCTCAATCCTTGCAACAACATAAGGGATTCTAAAATTTCTTGCATCTGTTGTAATATATTTATTTCTATTGCACTTTAATTCTATATAAATTAGCTAGTATAAAAGGCATTTTTATTATACAAAGTTCTTTATGTGAGACAACAAACAAGGGGTTTGTTGATCTTGTATAAGTGTTGGTTAGCTTGGAAATCAATGTGTAAAAGTTTGTTAGTAAGCTTGGAAACCAATGAGTGTAAGTTGTTGGTTAGCTTGTAAAACTAACAAGTGTTTAGTTGAACCTAAGTGTTGCGTGTGAGGATGACTCAGATAGAGGAGTAGGTACCATGTTGTGGGTCGAACCTTTATAAAAATACTTGTGTAATTATGCTGAGTGATTTATTCCTTATTCTTTTTAGCACATTAATTTTATATTTGGCCAAAACTTTTAAAAACTCAATTCACCCCTCCCCCCTCTCGAGCTACCTTAGAACAAGACCAATAATTGGTATCAGAGCAGACTTCAACAGTTATTCTTGATAATCGAATATTTTAACTGCTTGAAGTGATCCCTATGGCCAACAAACTCCATAACACCATGGTTGAAGGATAGCCAACCACCCAACCCCCATTTTTTGATGGCACCAATTATGGGTACTAGAAAATGCATATGCAAAACATTTTGATAGCCACTGATTACAAGTTGTGGAAAATCATCAAAGATGGCAAGACTGTCATGAACACAAAAGATAAATATACCATTGTAGACATTGTATTAGTAGAGAGAGATGCCAAAACTAAGAATAACCTCTACTCTACATTGTCACTTTCTGAGTTTGAGAAGATTTTTGTGTGTGACACAGCAAAGGAGATTTGGGATAAGCTAAAAGTCACACATGAAGGTACTAATGAACAAAGAGACCAAAATTAATATACTTGTATAGGAATATGAAGCTTTCCATATGTAGGACAATGAGAAAATATCATATATGTTTGGAAGATTTCAAAAGATCAACAATGGGTTGAAAGGTCTTGGAGAAAAATATGAAGAACCCAAAATGGTGAAGAAGATTTTGAGATCTTTGCCAAGATAGTGGATGACAAAGGTTACAGCAATCCAAGAGGCTAGAGACTTGGATGGAATGTAAGTGGAAGAACTTATGGGTTCTCTAATGACCTACGAAGTTCTTATGAAGCAGAAAGCTCCAGAAGAGCCAAAAGGAAAGAGAAACATTGCTTTAAGAGCTGAGTTAGACAATGATTCACAAAGTAAAGCTTCGATGAGTAGAGCTAATAAGGATAATGACATAGCCATGCTAAGGAGAAAATTTAGAACCATGTTTAAAAGGAAAGCTGGAAGCAATTCCAGAAATTTCAGAAATAAAGACAAAAGAAAGAAAAGATGTCCCCACCTGCTACAACTATGGCAAACCTGGCCATATGAGTTACAACTACCAGGAACCTAACAACAAGCAAGGGAAGCAACAAAACAAAAAAATATAATTCATATCCTAAAAAGAAGAAGAAGAAGAAGAACAATAACAACAAGAAGAAATTCAAGAAAAAGAAAGCACTTGTTGTATCGGACTTGTAGAAAGTATGCTACATGAAAGTGCTAATGACAGTGAGGAAGATCATGAAGCACAATTCAACATACTGTCACCAATAAAAGGAGATAAAGAAGATTACCACACTAGACTCAGCTTTATGGAAATTCGTGAAGATGAAGTAACTTCTAAACTTGAATCTCAAAAGTTCTTTGATGAATTAGAAAATTTATATTCCAATTTCAAGGCTCTAAAATCTAAGTACACGGAGACAAAAAAATGAGCCATTGAAAGTAACCAATGAGTTCTCCAAATTAGAAGATGAAAATAGAAACCTCAAAAGTGATAAATGCACCATTCAGGAACTTGAGCTAGTTAAGGGAGAAAATAGCACCCTTAGACAGACCTTAATGTCCACCTTATTTAGAATGAAACTAAAGAATAAAGGTGGTCAGCAATATAAGAAATAGAGTTATAATTCTAGAAGAAAATAGAGAACCAAATAGACCATGGTTTGGATTCCTAAAGGAGTTGTAAATGCAGTAAATGCTATTCAGTCTCCAAACATTAAAGTAGTGGCACCCAAGAAGTCATGGGTACCAAAATTTACAGTCACTAACCCCCTTGGAGCCATTCTCAAAAAGGTACCAAAAATTACAATCTTACCTTATCATTGCAGGTGTGTCTAAGGGCCATAAGAAGCAACATGTGGTACATTAATAGTGATTGCTCAAGACACATGATAGGGGAGAAAGAGCTATTCACTAAGCCAAAAGAGAAACATGATGGAATAGTAACCTTGGAAGATAATGGGAAAGTTAGAGTAGTTGGGATTGGTAAAATCGACCATAGTCTACTGTTATTTCAAATGCGCTTTTAGTTAAGGGATTAAAATATAATCTTTTGAGCGTTAGTCAATTCTGTGACATTGGTTACAAGGTTATGTTTGAATCTCATGTATATTCAATTCTGGATCAGCATGACTCAATTGTAGTCCTAGGAAAAAGACATGGAAATGTATATATTGTAGACTTACTTGATATCCAAGCTAAATGTCTTGTTAGCCATGATGAGTCCCTACTATGGTATAGAAGGTTAGGACATATCGACAAAGACATGATAGAAAGACTATATCAAAAAGATCTTGTAGTTGGCTTACCTAAACTGAAATTTAATAAAGGACAGTTGTGTGATGCTTGCATGAGAGGAAAGCTGTACGCCTTCTGACATGCTACACTCCATATTTCCCTATAATTTCACTATAATTTCCCCACTTCTAGGGTAGGGGTGCTTTGATACCATACTGTCATACCCCGCCTAGGGGCCTATGCATTTTACCATTTCCATGTAATTTTTTTATTTCTTAGAAAACTTTTTGCAAAAATCTAGTAGAGACTACTCTTATAAAATTGAAAATTAACAACTATAAAACAATAGTTGAAACTACTAAACTCACCCAACTTACCCACATCTTCCTAAAACTTAAGTCATACCGTGATGACAACAAACATGACTGAAATATTTTACATTCATCCACAATACCATTATGACATGTTAATACCTTACTCTTTTACATATACATCAAAATTTTACTTTATTATAATTTTGAATGAATATACATACAATGCAGGGAATTTCCCATTCTAATTTCTATAAAACATAATAAAAAATATCATAATCTTTGTGCTCTCTTGCTTGACTTGTCCACTAAAAATATTGCATAAGAAACATGAGTCCGGGCAAACTCAGTAAGTAGGCTGAACAGAAAACTATAGTAAAATAACAGTAACATGTTCTAAATCGAAATATAATTAAATACATCATAAAGCAGTTAATGTTTCCAATGTACATCCTACACCTTCCATTCATATCTCATATCACATTTCTAACTTATTCACTATAACCCTTCATGTCTTCTTAGAGCCATGCAGGCACTTAATCTCAGAACTGTGCCATTCTAGCACAACCCATGTTGTACTATGCCATTCATGCATAAAACAATCCATGTAAACTATTATAGAATATGTCCCATTCCATCAACAAATATAGTGACATATATATTAACCAACCTGCTCTTGGGATTCATAGTCCCCATTCATGTACATATCAGGGAATACTCACTATTCCTTTTGTCTAAGCATCCATTTACATTTACATGCCATACTAACATCAACTAATATGACATAATAGGATATCTGCTATCCTCATTCATTCATACATTTACTTACATGCGAGGGAAACAAGCTTCAAAGACATAACCTATTCTCAACCATACATACATCATATACATAAATCACAAAGAAAAGATTCATGGGATATTCAATATCCCCACCTATTCACACATGCATATATACAAATAAATACATTTAATGGGATAATCGCTATCCTCATTCAACAATACATTCACACCTGAATAAAAAGGTAGCTAACTTACCTCATGAATTACTCTTTTTTGTCCCCAAGTTTCATAACTTGGCTTCTTATTCATTTTTCAAATGGCCCTACATACACAATAATCCCATTCATTTACAAGACAATTTTACTAATGCATATCAAGCCATCCAATTACAACTTCTAGAGACTATGATAGGTCTTTTGAGATATTCATATACCTTTCAAGTGCATAGCTGCACTTTAACATTAGCCATAACATTATCTAGCTTTCTTGCTTCCCTAATCATTCCTTTTCATATGGTACATACATTATCTTAGTATCTCTTTCATGGCCAAAGTCAAGCTACCATGGATTCATCTATCACATCATCTTCCTTATGGAAGGATTTCCTCACACATGTTATAGGCATAACTAATTCATAATTTCTCAATAAGGTATTTCAAGAAACCTTCACTTCCTACATCATGTATCTTGTATACAATGTAATTAACATGTAATCAATCATAAAAATAAACAATTAAGTCCTTAATTACATTTCTAATCATATGAAATCCTTATTCAGTATAAGAACTGATTGATCATTCATGAAAATAAGCCACTTAACAATTAACTCAATCAACTTATTGCTTAAACACTCTTTATACTAAAGCCCTTTCCAATCTTTTGCTTTGGTCATTATTAAAATTAGGTTTCTCATTCTCAGTTACATTCCAAAACACTTTAATTCATAACTTAGACATTTTCCCCATGGATTCAAACCAAATCATGTAAGTTCATCTACCCAAATCACTGTTCACGCTACTATGAAACCCAACATATCATGAATTAAGATTTCGTATGCCCAAATAAGTTCCAAACCACTAGAATTAACTCATTAATCATTTTCCCCATTTAAATTATACATAAATCACAAAATTCCTCAAATTCTACTATTCACAAAACCCTAAATCAGTCAAAATATAATTTAAATTGGAACAAACTCAACTTACTATGAATTTTTTGAACGACTGTCTTCCCAGACAAAGAATCAACCCCAAAACATCAAGCATCCACCATGGATTGCAGCCACCATGACTTTTCTTCCTTCCTCCATCATCCAAACAGTTGGAACTTGGGTTTAAATGCATGAATCTTTACTTCCATGGGTAACCATAATGATTTTCTAGCAAAAAGGGCAAGAAATTGATGTACAGAGGATTTGGTTTCAAGGCTAGAGCATGAGGAAAGAAAGGGAAAACAAAACAGGATAAAAATGAATGAAACGATCATTTTAAAAAACCCACTGACTCATCTTCATCAGCCAGCGCTGTAGCATCCTTTTTGCTAGATGCCCACCTGCCTCCATTTTGCCCTAGCACTACGGCCTCCTTTTTGGCCCCATGGTGGCACTCGCTGATACCCATTTTATCTTGATTTTTCCCCATATTTCTCCATTTTATTCCATTCTTTTTTCTTTTATGTTTTAAACATAATATTTTCTACATAATTGTGGCATTAAAACATACCATTAATCCCCTTAAATAAATCAAAATACTTTCATTAAATCACCACATACTTATCATTTTATATAAATCTTTACACATTTAATACCATCAAATACATGTTGTTCCTAAATTGATCATTTAAGAAAATTTATTTAAAACTTTCAACACTCTGGAGCAAATTTTTTTGCATCTCAATTCATTTCCACACAACATTACCAAAAAATTAATAGAGCAAAATTTTCCTCTTCTCAATTTATTTCCACACAACATTACCCAAAAATTAACACACAAGGTATTACAAAAGCATGCCAAAGAATCCTTCAAACCAAACAGAGAAGTATACATAACTAAGCGACTTCAATTGCTATACATGGACTTAGTGGGACCAACGAGAATTGAAAGTCTTGGAGAAAATATTATGCATATGTCATTGTTGATGACTATATTAGATATACCTGAGTGATATTTCTTACATCTAAAGATAAGGATTTTTCATTTTTTGAGATTTTTTCCAAGTGTGTGCAGAATGAACAAAGTTTTCATATAGTTTTCATTAGGAGTGATCATGGTGGAGAGTTTAAAAACCATAAATTTATAGCCTGTTATGAAAAAATGGGATCTTTCAAACTTTCTTAGCACTAAGAACACCCTAGCAAAATAGAGTAGCTGAGAGGAAAAATAAAACCTTATAAGAAATGCAAGGACCATGTTCAGTGAATATAATTTGCCATGATATTTTTAGGCTGAAACTATGAATATAGATAGTTTTATTATTAATAGAATTCATACTGGGCTAATACTCAACAAAACTCCATTTAAGTTGTATTACAATAAGAAGCCTAATATATTATGTTTTCATACTTTTGGCTGTAAATGTTTTATTCTTAATGATGAAAAGGAAACTTTGAAAATTTTCATAGCAAATCTGATGAAGGGATATTCCTTTGCTATTCTATTATTAGCAAAGCATTTGGAATCTAATCCTTGAGTAGTAGAGCTATAGAGGAGTATGTTAATGTTAAGTTTGATAAATCTTGATAAATCTACTAACTACTCGAGAAGAATAAATAATTTTGATGATGAAGCAAATAAACTCACAATAGGCATGGAGAGAATCAATATACAAAATCAAGATAAATAAACTCCACAAACAGAAATAAAAATCATATAAGTAGTTTGAATAATCCACAAGTGAGGTAATTCTTCTTCTCCTAGAGATTGAAAATTCAAGCATGCTTATCCTGAAAACCAAGTAATTGGTGATGTGTATGATAGGGTTAGGACTAGATCATCCTATCAACAAGTATGTGGTAATTTTACCTTCATTTCTCAAATAGAGCCAACTTCTATAGACCAGGTGCTAGAATACTTAAGAATCACATCTTATTATTGTCAAAAGAATCTTTAGATACCTCTTAGATACTCAAAATCTCGGTTCATGGTATCCACAATGTTTAGATTTTGAGTTAGTTGGGTACTTTGATGTTGATTTTGCTAGATATAGAGTAGATAGGAAGAGTACCTTAGGGGAGTGTTAGTTTCTTGGAAGCATGATCATGTCATGATTTTCTAAGAAACAGACATCTGTTGCACTGTCAACTGTAGAAGCTGAATATATTGCAGTTGGAAGTTGTTGTGTATAGATTCTATGGATGAAACAACAACTAGGTAACTATGCTTTGAAGTTTGTTGATATACCCATTAGATGTGATAATACCGGTGCTATAAATCTAACCGCGAATCTTGTTATGCATTTGTTCGAACGGGTCGCTGAGAACGCGCTCAAGAAGTCAGATCAGGCATAGTAAATAATGAGGAAGAAATGAAATACGAACGGAACGCCATGACCGGGACTGGTCTCCTTTGGAATGAACCAGAGGATATTCCATTATCATTGATTTTTCCTCAAATAATTACACTTGCCGTGTACATCAGAAGAATTGTGTTCACATCCCAGACCACAAGTGGTCCTAATT
>JAYJMB010016305.1:3013-44559 GCA_036873735.1 Pouteria campechiana
TTGTTGTGTGTTGAATGATGGAAACAACAACCATATAAAAATGTTGAGTCTAGATGTTTGGTTTTGATGATTAACAATGTTGGAATTATTGTATGATTTTGATGACAACAAAACTTGTAATTAAGATGTAATTCATGCTAATGATATATATGTTCAATGTGCTTGAATTATGGACAAATATTCTTAGAACATATGAATGTTTATGAAAGTTTAAATTATGTAAGCATACATTAATAATGCACTTAATCTTTAATATGTTGAATCATATGTTTACACTACGCTTTATTGAGATTTCACATTATGTGTTTGAATAAAATATATGTTCTTGCTCCAAAATATATGCAAATTATGAGGATAAAGATGTTATGATAAAATGATATGTTTGAAAGCCAACAATATAGCAAGTGCAAAAAATTTCTAAGTGTAAAACTGCAATTAGCTATTTCAACCATCTGCTACACTGAAGATATGAAGATCATGGAAGAAGAGGAAGAAGAAAATAGAGGCCTCGAGATGAGAAATAAAGGATCTTGCTTTATCTGTAAAACCTAGAGAGAAACTTTCATGGACAAATGCAAAGCTAAGACAGAATCAATTCAACAAGAAGCCAAGGTCAGGAAGCATAAACTTTGTCCAAGAAATTCAGACTATCCAATTTGACCAACCAAAGTTTGTCCGAGACAAAGTAAGAAGGATTAATCTCTTCAAGAACTTGGACAAATGAAGAGTGAAAAAAGATAAAGAAGAAGTTGCTCGGACAAATGAGCATCTCATAAAGCAACTTTGTCTAACTAACAAAGCCAAATGAAAGAATTTGTCAGAGGATAAGAAGGTAAGATGAAATGACAAAGTAGAAGCAACTTCATATGAGTAAAGACAACTAAATTAAGAATGAAGTTGCAAAGATGAATTTTATTAGTCACACAAACAAATGCACACAACGTGGAACTTTTCTATCCAACTACTCAGACAAATGTGCTTAACGAGTGTAACTTCATCTTTAACCATTATGCTCAAACAAATTCCTACAACATGAAGATACTTTGTGAACCATTGAGGAACATAGTAAGATGAGCTTCGTCCATCACTTACTATAGATGAATGAGGAAAAAATGCCTTACTTTGTTTGATCAATCAAATAGAAAGACAAAGCTGAATTTGTTTGTAGACCAATTCTACTTTGTCTATGGTTTCGTAATTCATTTGCTACTTACTATAGACATATCACATTAATGAAGGTTTGACTGATAGACATAATTCAAGGGAGATTCATCTGAGACCTTCTATAGACAAATGCAGAGATAAAGAGAGGTTGTGACTTGTTCGAGGTTAATTGAATTATGTAACTTACATCTAAATGGCATCTGCACTCATACTTTCATTGTGTAGACTCATCTCAATCACCATTTTCAACAATAAGCGATGTTGCAAGTTTTTCAGGTGTAACAAGTCAAACAAGGAACATCTTTTGACACTACTTATCTTTCTCTCTGAACAACATTGTAGTAGCTCAAGACAAATCAAAATGCATACACTCCAATGGTAGAAATCATAATGATTTTCTACATTCAAAGCTACTCTCAATCCTGCATCAATCCTAATCTGCTCCTCTGCAATGATTAAGTTTCTAAAGATCTATTTAAGGAGATGAGTTGGACGATTCAAAAGTGGTGAAGGAAGACATTTCAAATGAGCATAATCCTATGCAAATCCTTCCACCCATGGCCAAGATCTTAAACCTTTAGTTATCTATCCTTGAGCTTAAATGTTCATATTCTTAATGGTCATTCTCTTTACATTTTGGGAAGATCTTTCTGTATTGTTAGAGCTGTAAAAGATCTCATCTTTCCTAGCGCTTAAATGTAACACTTTATAAAAGTGTTTTAGTTTTCTGGCTAATCTGAAAACCAGAGAATTGGTGGTGATCTCTGAAAAACTATTAAGTTTGCTAGTGATCTTAGAAACCAGTGAGTTTTCTAGTGAGCTCATAAAAATAAGAAGAGTGCTGAAAGCACTATGTTTATACCCCCTTGAGCTGGAATCTAGAAGAGTATTGGGAACACTTATTTACGCCTCCTAGAGCTGGAATTTAGAAGACTGCTGGGAGAACTTTTATATTTTCATTATATGGGATATAGTGGAACCCAAGGCACAATGGGTGTGTGATCTTGGAAGAGTGGCTGTAGGGACGGGGTTCCCAAACCACTATAAAAATTATGTTGTTTGTGTGTATTTGTTTATTAGCTTTATCCTTCATGCATGTTACTATTTTATTATTTATTTTATAAAGCACCACAAACAAGGACAAAAAGTGGGAAATTGTTCAATAGGGATTAAACAATGAATTTTCATAAACTCAGTTCACCCCTCCCCTCTTAGGTTAAGCCATACAATGGGACTTTACAAACAAAACTTGTTAATGATTCGAATTAAGCTAATGATATGTTATTGAGATTTTTGGATTCAGAAGAGGCTTTAAATGTGATGCGACAGTGTTCAGAGGATATTTTGAATGCTTCAAAGGAAGCTTTAGATGTTTTGGAAATAGTGTCTTGAAGCTTTAGAGGGAAAAAGAAGAATGTTCAAAAGTTTCAGATGTTTTGAAGTGGCGTCCAGAAGTTCCAGAGGAAGCATTTAGAGGTTCAGAGGATGCTTCAGTAGTCGGAAGAGGAACGCTTAGAAGAAGAAAGTTTTAGAGAAACTTTAGAATTGCTTCAGAAGAGAAGACAAAAGCTTCAGAGGTCCTTCAGAGTTGCTTTAGAAGAGAAGAGGATGCTTCGAAAGTGATGTAGATAAGTTTCGGAGCTTCAAAGTGATGATCCAAACCTCTTCAGCTTGATTTTGCTAATGAATTAATTAACCAGCTGAGTTTTGATGATGAACAAAAATATGTAACTGAAGGCTAAGGTACTAACAGTTATGTTCCCCAATGTGCAGTGATAAATAAATAAAATATGTGTACAAAAGTAAATTCAATTATGTGGACAACATATTTAAGATCATATCAGGGACAAGATCCATAACAATCTATTTATAAAGGAAGAAAATGTTAATGCTCAAAAGATTAATGACCTTGAACTTATAAGAATATTTCAAATGTATTGGGACACGTCTAAAATCATGAGGAACAAATTCAGAACATAAAGAAGTTCGGAATGTCTTAAAAATAATAGATGTAGCAACATGATCTAAGTCTGGAACAACTCTTGAAATGTTTCAGACGTATGATCCAAGCTTCCAAGGATAAATTATGTTAGTCTCGTTCAGGCGGGAGCTCAAGAGGGTGAATTGAGCTTTTGAAAATTTCTAGCAAAATAATATAAAGTGCTATAAACCAAAGTATATCAAATCATGTAGCATATAGACAAGGGTATTTTTATAGTGGTTCGGCCCAACTTGGTAGCTACTCTACTCTTTGAGTCAACCTCACTAATTATACTCAACTTCCACTAATCACCAATTTGTTTTCCCAATCTTACTAAAAACCTCTTACATAGGTTGGTTTTCCAAGCTTACTAACAAACTTATACATGAGTTGGCTTTCAAAGCTCACTAAGAAACTTATCCCAGTTGGTTTCCAAAGCTAGCTAAAAAACATATCCTAGTTGGTTACCAAAGCTAACCAACAAACTTATCCCAGTTGGTTTCCATAGTTGACCAACAAACTTATACAAGACCAGCAAGCCCCTTGCTTGCTATCCCAATCAATGAAAGACATACAATAAGAAATGCCTCTTACATAGGCTGAGTTTGTACATAATTAAATGCAACAGAAATAAATGTATAGTAATAAATATAAAGTTTAATGCTCCCTTATATTGTTATAGAGAATATTCTTTGATTGCAGATGGCAATTTCACTCAGTGGAATTTGGAATAAAACTTTAATATATGAGAGTAAATGCTCTTGTTTGCTTCCCTTACTTTTCTCAAATTGTCTAACTTTTGTAACTTCTTAGAAATGCCTTTCTTTACTCCTTTTATAGTTAAATTCAACTTTTGCATGTTGGAGAAGACGACATTCATTTAATGCGAGCGAATTGATTTTCTGTTCATTGGGGCTATCCCACAGGTTTTCATGTCTGGAGTATGTTAAGCCATGTCTGAGTTCAGTTTCTATGTTCGAAATTAAATTCTCGGACTTGCTTGAGTTGCTAAGCTTGAACTAGGCTATGCTTGGCCATGTATGAAAATAAACCATCATGCCTGATTTTTGAATAGTCTTATCTAACATTAATATTTGGGATTGGACAGGTGCTTAGATTGCAACAAACTTCATTCTTCTATGTTTGCAAATGATTTGCCATGTCTAGAATTGAGTGGCCATGTCTAAAATTAATATTGTAGACTTGTATGAACCGTTTACTTTCCAGTAAACCTCTTTGATGTATGTTTGAGAATGAATCGCCATGTGTGGAAATGCTTCACCATATCCGGAATTATAAATTTGGACTTCGAATAGCATGAATCATCTTAACCATAGATTGAACTTTGGCTATGTCCAAAAATGAGATGGCTATGTCTAATTTCTAGTCTCTGTGACTAGAGTTATGATTTCAAGCTTAACTTTGCTTGCATTAGCAAAGTCCAAATCTTGGCACTTTGGATTTCCATACTTGAAATTCTAACATCTTGACTTCACACTATATCAGTGTTTGAATTTGGGTTGCATGTCCAAGTTGGTCACGCAACGTAGAAACTTCTTTCTTTGTCAATGATGTACAAGCCTTTGCTTTTGCAATGTTCGAATCTTAGCTTGAGTCTGAAATTTAGTTGCTCTTTGTTTTTAAGTCTGTTTTGAAGCTAGATTATGTCTGAACCTTGGTATCCATTTTATTGACTTTAGTAACATCTTTGAGTGCATCCAAAGTATCTTTTGAGCTTGATTGATGCTAGACATATCCTTCAATTGAAAGTTTGGCCTAGAGTGCTTGTCTAAAATAGTCTAGACAAAGTTGAAGACTTTGATCATATGTGTTCAGTTGACACTCTTCAAATTCACTGAGTTTCTTCACTAATTGGCTTTGATCTTCATGAACTCAATTTTTTCTAGTTTCATCTAAAGTTCTTTTCAAAGTTTTAGTGTCATTCTTTCTCTTTTGAGCATTTATATTTTCTTCTTTTATGGATATGATGCTATGGATCTTTGTCTCTAATATAGTCTACATTTTGTGCTGTCCACTTTGACTGAAGTTAATTCCCTGAAATATGGTTTATACCTATCGCTGCAATACTAGGGAACATAACTTTCAGTACCTTAACTATTCACTCATATGTTTTTGTTTATCATCAAAACTTAATTGGTTAAATATGTTCATAATCAAAATCAAGCTAGGTAAAGGAAGTTTGGATCAACTGGGTCAACATTTTCCCCCTTTTTAATGATGACAAAACATTTAAGTGAATTATCTTTTAAAAATGAAACATGAATATATATATAGGAATTGAACAAAGATGTGTCATATATAGCTTAGCTCCCCCTAATTAAGTGCATATTTAACTAGATATTGTAATCTCCCCTTGAATAAAAGCACTCTAATTTATGTTAGTTCTTTCTATTCACTTTGAGTCTCTTTGTATTTATCCCCATTTTATCATAATAAAAAGGGTACAATATATAGGAGAGTAAAAATAGCAAAGTGTACTTCTTATAAAAAGATAACATTCAAACATTAAAAAAATGTATTGAAGAAATATAAAAGACATGTATTGTTTGAAGAAATGATATACTGCATTGATGAGAGAAATACATCTACAAAGTGTAAGTACATACATCAATGAGCATAAATCAAAAATCACAGGGAATATCTCTATCACAAAAAAATGTGTACCAATTTATTTATTGGATTTGGGCTCCTGCTTCTTGGATACAGTCATCTTTGGTTTTTTGTAAGATACTTGAGAACCTATTTTAGCGATGACCATGATTGACAATATGGACTGAGCATTTGTTGACTCAATAGGGATTGTTAATGGAGGAATGAGGGAAGGAAGGGTTTTAAGATAGCCATATACTCAAGATTGAGCAACTAAGGATAGTCTGGAAGTTGATTTTCTTGAAGAGCCTTGTTATTTGCAGCAACCCTAAGAAGATATTCCTCTTGGACTAAATAGATGGGTAGAGGTGAGAGAGGTTTGGACATGGAAATTTGAGTTTTGATTCTTAAAGAGGGTTTGGAAACTAAACTTTTGATTCCAAAAGTGGGAGGTTTGGATGGAGAAGAATAGGGATTGGATGAAGGTATAGGTGGGGATGAAGGTTGAGGAGCTAGAGTGGGAGATGGAACAGTGGAAGATGAAGGTTTAGATTTGGGTGCTGAAGAAATGAAAAATCTCAGTCTTTCAAAACATTCTGGATTATCAAACTCTGGGAAAGGAGATGACAATTTTGAAAAGTAGGCATCTATTTTCTAAAACCTACGCTATAGATACACATCTTTTGGAAAATAGAAGAGGTTGGGATTAAATGTGTTTGTAATAGCATGAAGTGGAATCCTTTTGATAGAAATGAAGACAAGGACATTTGGTTTAAGACGAGGAGCTAGTTTAGATGAGGAAGGTGGTTTGAACTTGCTTATGAATTTTTCTAAACAGCTATCAGTATTTGGAATAGGTTTAGGTCAGAAACCTTTAGAAAAAGGTTTCTTCATTATTTTGATGTTTTGAGTAATGAATTCAGGATCATCAAAATGAGGGAAGGGAATATTTAAATGAGCAAAAGGTGCATTTTGAGCTTCCATATTGAAGGTAATGGCTTCATTTACTACTATTCTAGCATTTATTTCTTCCTGAGTCATTATAATTTTCTACTTAATTTTTCCAAAAGGTGGAACAGACACATTTGGAGAGATTCGAGATTAAACTATTGACATGATTGGAATTGGATAACTTTTAGACTATTGGGTATACATAGAGATGGCAACATCTCTATGTGGAGGAATAGAGGATTCGGGAGTAAAGCACTTTGGAATGACTCTAGTTTTAGAAGTTGGAGGGAGGGGGGTGCTTGAGAGATTGGAGGAGAAGTTGGAGTGACACTTTAAGAAACTGGTGCTGGAGGAATGGATGATTGAGAAGATGTAGATGGAGGAGGAGGTGGAATTTTTTGAGAAGATGAGTGATGAACATCTTGTGGAAAAGGAGGAAAGACCACAAGAAGAGGTTGAATAAGTGGTTGTTTTGTTGATTGAGGTGAGTGAGAAGATTTCTTGGAGGTTGTCCTTATGGATTTGAAGATTTGGCTATTGGGATAGTTGACTCAGAAATGGAAGACACTAAGTCAGAGGACATGAAGTGGGCTCGGATGGTTGAGGGTGTTTCTATGGAAGCATGGCAATAATGGGAGGAGTGGGAAGTAGAGAAGTATGAGATGTGAGATGAGGAGAAGAGGGAGCATCTAAGGGATGAGTAGACCTTATGGGCGAGGAAGATCTAGGCTCATGAACAAGAGAGGAATGTGAAGAATGAAGAGATGGAGAGTGGTGCAAATGGTGTGTGTGATGAGATTGAAGAGATCTTGGAGGTGAAGAGGATCTGAGATCATGGATAGGTGATGATGGAGAGGTGGATTGAATAGGCTGGGATTGAGCTTTGATGGATTCAACCAATAAGGTGAGAATATTTAGCTTTTAACACACTAAGTCCATCTTGACAGAGAGAGCTGAAATAGAAGCTTCAATATTTCTCATCCTACCCTCCAGGTTTGTGGAAGTTGAGGATGAAGGTCTGATTTGATAAGGAAAAGCTGTTGCTTACAGTGGTTGCCTAAGTTGCTTCTATTGAGCTTCATCTCTTACATCACTGTCTTCTCTTACATTTACATTTTCTCTTCTTATCTCATATACTCTTGTTGTTGTCCTTCTCATTTTAGCAATGACTTCTTCTATCATTTTCCCACATAATCTCTTCTCTTATTTCCTCAACTGTAGTAGGCAATTCTGTTTCTCTTCTTTTTACTATTCCTGCTTCAATTTTTTCTTTCTTAGATGGCTTGGTCCTTTTGGGACCTATTTTCTTCAAGCTCACTTCATTCATTATATCTGAGCTCTTAACTTCTTCTCCTTGTTTATTTGACAAGTCTACTCTGGCTCTCCTTAGGAATTTTTTTAGAATCATTCCATGAGGAAGAGGAAATCGCTTAGTTGTCTTGACCTAATACAAATTATTTGAAATTATTTTTACCAAGTTTATTTTCTTTCCATTTTTAGTGCCCATAACATTCTAGCATCTTTCTTAGAAATGTTGTCTCTACCACTAGTCTTTGGAAAGATGTTATTTATGAGCAAAATCTATGCCATTCTTATATTCATGTCTAGATAGCTGGGATACAAACTCTTTTATCTTCAATTTTTGTTCTAGCTAAATCTAAGAATAATTATTTTCTGGATTATGGCCAATCCTTTTCTTCTCTTTCTACTATAGGGAGATTCAAACATCCCTTATACTCTCAGGAGATAAATTTTTATTTTTTCTCCTATTACAGCATAATATTTACACCATTCTCTTGTAACATTTTCGACTATAACTCAAGAAATCGATCCACCCTTGGATTTTCATCCATCTACATATTTCCATATTCAAATCATTTTCACCAAGTTTCTCAAAATCAAGAGTCCTTCCCTTCACTACCTTTTTCTATTCGTACACATTCATGAAACTATTGAGGTTAATTCATTATTCTAGAAAATTACCTCCAACATATGATTATCATTCAGACTTCTTCTCTATGATGAAGATGCTTCTACTTCTTGTTCCTCTCTTTCTCTTCTTCTTCTTCTTCTTCCTGACTCTACAGTTGTTGATGCCGCTTCTATACTCGACTCAATAATTTTGTCCATGATGCAGGAGTTGGAACTTTAAGGCTTTATTTTGGGATGAGGAAGAGATGAATTTGGGGATTCTTCTAAGCAAAGATTTGGTGAAATCCGTAAGAACAGAGATGGAGATTTGAGTGATAAGGAAATGTTTAAATGTTGAGGGAAGCTGAATTGTCTTCTCTGTGGATGGGATTTCGGATACAGGGGGAATATGAGTGAAAGATGATATTGGTGTGTCTAGAATGAAATGTGGAAGGGATTTCGCTATTTATCTTAGAGTTTTAAGATGTTTCAGACTTAGAGAAGGATTTCAGATATGGAGACTAGATTTTCAAACATGCCGAAGAATTTCAGACATAGATTGAAATTCTTGAGCAGTTCAAAATTCCAACAACAAACTTTACGACTTTTGTTATTTTCTTAAAGATACGAAGTGTATATTATGTTTGAGATACTAGTCACATATCTAAGACGTTAATTAAAGTATGAGACTAAGTTGAATGATTAATTAATCTTCCATTTATTGTGAATCATTTGAAAGCATATACAGAGTGATTAATTGTTATGCATATAAAGATATAACATTAAAATATATTATTGAGAGCATCACGCATTGATTATATATGAATCATGCTCAAAAATCTAATACGTCTAGGCTCCTTATTGCTATCATGTACATTGAGCAACCGCAATTTACATATTACATGTCTACGTCCTATGGCACTCAATCACACTTGTACTAACAGGTTATGCTATGTTCTTTGGCACCCATTTGGGAATGGGTCCAGGTGGATTAGTAGCTACACACTTTGGTACTCATGACCTTTTTGGTGCCACTAAGTTAATATTTGGAGCCACTAAGCTTGTATAACATTTACAATATTTGCAACATCTTTGGGGACCAAAATCAGTTTTGTTTAGGCTTTAGCTTTCTTCCAAAATAATCATTCTTTTTCTTTCGCTATTATTTACATTTTTTCATTGGTTTCAATTTCAGTAAGGTGGGGGTCAAGGTATTTCTCAAGGCATTATTTTCTGCCTTGACCTACTCAAGTTCACTAATGACACAAAGCTTGTTCTTGAGCAAACCATTTTTCTTCCTTCAATTTGGAACATTCATTTGTCATTTTAAGTAGCTCCTTTCTAATTTCTTTGTGTTTGTTTTCAATACTTTGAAATCATCATACAGTTCCTCTAATATTTTGTGGAAGTTGGGAGTTTCAGATTTAAAGAATACATCATTATCATGAATTGCCATGAAGCTTATAGTATTGATTTGTTCTCCTTTAACTTCCTTTGTTTTTTCAGGTGTTGAATGAATACCTCATTATCATGAATCGCCATGAAGTTTATAGTATTGATTTGTTCTCCTTTAGCTTCCTTTTGTGTTTTTAGGTGCTGAACTTTCTAATTTCTCCCTTTCCTATACATCAATGTTAGATATGGTCCTTTGGACCTAATTAGTTTTGTCATTAATGATTTCTAGAGTTTCCCATATATCTTTAGCAAAATTGCATATAGAGATTTTATCAAACTCTGAAGGAGATAGTGTATAATAAAAATAATGTTTAGCCTTGGCATCTTTTTCTATAGATTGGGATGTATCGGTCTTTACTATTGAGGACTACCTTGCCATTTTCAATGTTGAGCCACAACTAGTAATCTATGGCCATTATGAAATTTTGCATCATCACTTTCCAAGACCCATAATTGATGCCATCAAAATATAGAGGTCTAGAAATGAATTGTCCCTCTACGAGTATATTGTAGAACTTGTTGGCCATCAGGATCAGTCAGTGATCAAGACTAACTGCAAGCCTACTCTAAAACCAATTATTAGTCTTGTTCAGGTAGTATCTCAAGAGGGGTGTGAATTGAGCTTTTGAAATTTTCTTGCCAAATAAAATAAAGTGCTATAAACCAAAGTATATCAAATCATGTAGCACATAGATAAGGGTATTTTTATATTGGTTCGGTCCAACTTGGTACATACTCCACTCTCTATGTCAGCCTCACTCACTATACTTAGGTTTCACTAATCACCACTTGGTTTTCTTGAGATTACTTACAAATTCTTACATAGGTTGGTTTTCCAAGCTTACCAACAAATTTATACAAAATTTGGTTTTCAAAGCTCACCAACAAATTTATCCCAGTTGGTTTCTAAAGCTGACCAAGAAACTTATCCTAGTTGGTTTCCAAAGTTAACTAATAAACTTATCCCAGTTTGTTTCCGAAGTTGACCAATAAGCTTATTATACAAGATCAGCAATCCCCTTGCTTGCTATACCAATCAAAGAAAGATGTACAATAAGAAGTGCCTCTCACATAGGCTGAGTTTGTATGTAACTAAAAGCAATAGAAATAAATGTATAGTAATAAATAACAAGTTTGTATGTAATTAAAAGCAATAGAAATAAATGTATAGTAATAAATAAAAAAGTTTCAGACTCTCTTATATTATTACAAAGAATGTTATTTGATTGCAAATGGCATTTTAGCTCAGTGGAGTTTGGAAGAAAACTTTAATATCTAAGAGTAAAATGCTCTTGGTGGCTTCTCTTACTTTTCTCAAATTGTCTAACTTCTATAGCTTCTTTGAATGACCTTTCTTTAATCCTTTTATAGCTGAATTCAAATTCTCACCCATGGGAGAAGATGACATTCATTTAATGCAAGTGAATTGATAGGGTTTTTTGTCTGTTGGGGCTCTCTCATGGGTTTTCATGTCTATAGTCTATTAAACCATGTCTGAGTTCAGTTTCTATGTCCAGAATTAAATTCTAGAACTTGCTTGAGTTGTTAAGCTTGAAATAAACCATTCTTGGCTTGGCCATGTCTGAAATTGAACCATCATGCCTAGTTTTTAAATAGTCATGTCTGACATCAATATTTTAGGCTTGGACTGGTGCTTAGATTGCAATAGACTTCATTCTTCTACGTCTAGAAACAATTTGCCATGTCTAAAATTGAGTGGCCATGTCTAAATTAATATCTTAGACCTAGATGAACCATTTAGTTTCTAGCAAACCTCTTTAATGTATGTCTGAGAATGAATTGCCATGTGTGAAAACACTTCGCCATGTCTTGATTTATAATTTTGGACTTGGAATAGCATGAATTGTCTTGACGACATGACTGAACTTTGGCTATATCCAGATATGAAATGGCTATGTCTAATTTTTAGTCTCTATGATTTTTAGTTATGATTTCGGGCTTGCGTTTGCTCGCATTGACAAGTCCAAATATTGGCACTTTGGATTTTTAGAATTCGAATTCTAACATCTTGACTTCACACTATATTAGTGTCTGAATTTGGGTTGCATGTCCAAGTTGGTCACGGGATGTGCAAACTTTTTTCTTTTTCAGTGATGTACAAGCATTTGCTTTTGCAATGTTTGAGTCTTAGCTTGAGTTCGGAATCTAGTTGCACATTGTTTTTAAGTCAGTGAAGCCAGATTATGACTAAACCTTGGTATCCATTTGATTGAATTTATCAGCGTCCTTGAGTGTGTCTGAAGTATCTTTTCAAATTGATGGATGCTAGACATATCCTTCAACTATAAGTTTGGCCTAGAGTGCTTGTCTGAAATTGTCTAGATGAAGTTCCAGAGTTCTATCATATGTGTTTAGTTGACACTCTTCAAATTCACTGAGTTTCTTCACTTAATGGCTTTTATCTTCATGAACTCAGTTTTGTCTAGTTTCATCTAAAGTTTTTTTCAAAGTTTCAATGTCATTCTTTCTCTTTTGAGAATTCACATTTTCTTCCTTTATGGATATGATGCTATGGATCTTTGTCTTTGATATAGTCTTCATTTTGTGTTATCCACTTTGACTAAAGTTAATTCTCTGAAATATGGTTTATACATATAACTGTAATACTTGGGAACATAACTATCAGTACCTAAACGATTCATTCAGATGCTTTTGTTCATCATCAAAAATTAATTGGTTAAATATGCTCATCATCAAAATCAAGCCAGGTAAAGGACATTTGGATCAACTGGGTTAATAAATTTTAGTTGAATTATATGTCTAGCATCAATCAAGAGCTTCAAAGCAACTTTGGACATGTTGAAATATTTTGCTAAAGTAAATAAAGTTAGATGCCTAAGGTTGGACTTAAACTAAACTTCAAAACATGCTTTAGATGGACTACACACCACTTTAGATGTTACAAAGCAAAGTTTAGATGTGCCAAAGTAGGAAGCTATGACATTGAAAGGCTAACATTATTTCGGACATTTTGAAGTCATTACTTCAGACATGCTGAAACAAGTCTGCAATTGTCTCTGATGTATAAAATTACAAAAGTCTAAAAAAGACCAAGTCCCAAACTTCAAACATTATGAAGGCAAGACTTTAGATGTGCTAAAATTTACTTCAGACATTCCCAAGCCAGTATCAAACATGTTGAAGTTCAGAAGTGTGTGGCTGAGTAATACATGCCACTTCAGACATTTTGAAGAACTTACTTCAGATTTACTAAAGTACTTTAGATGAAGCCAGTCCAAGTTTGTTGCAAGGAGCATAAGCCATGTCACTTATGATGATTCAAAGTTACTGCTTTAGATGGTCCGAAGCTGTGATGACATCAAACAGTGCAAACTTTTGATGCAGTGCTCTTTGCCATTCTAGATGTGCTAAAATCTTTATTTCAGACGGTCTGAAGCTAGGAGAATGATTAAATGGTCAAAATTTTTAATGTTCCCTTACATTCAATGCTCACCACTAACCATAATGGGCAGATTTTTTCCAGAAGTTAGAGATTTTACTGAACAAATTTACTAAGCATTTACGTAGTCAAAGTTTTCTTCCAAAAAGCTTTCAACTCCACTGCACAAAACTCCACACTACATTCAAAGCTCATCGCTCTACAACCTCTCTGGAGTCTAAAACTCTTGTAGTTAAATATATTATATTTATTTATTTTGCATTTAATTTTATATACTCTGCCTAAGTAACAGGCATATTCATTTACAACATTTTTTTGTTAATTGGGATAACAGGCAAGGGGCTTGCTAATTATGTTATTGATTACAACAAGTAAACTTGTTAGGGATTTATAAAAGTTTGTTGGTGAGCTTTGAAAACCAACAGTTGTAGAGGAAGCTTGTGAAAACCAAAAGGTGTTTAGTGGAACCTGAGTGTAGCAAGTAAGTGACTCAGAGAGTGGAATAGGTACCAAGTTGAGTTCAACCACTATAAAAGTACCCTTGTTTGAGTGTTGCATGATTTTCATCCATTTATTTTAGTACTATATTTTTAATTTGGCCATAATTTTTTAAAGCTTAATTCAGTCCCTCTTAAGCTACCAGTAGCATGGGACCAACAATTGGTATTCGAACAGGCTTCATTAGTTACTCTTGATTACCGGATACTTTAACTTTAGAAAAGATCCCAATGGCTAACACTTTCCACAACACCTTTTCTAAAGAATAGTCAACTTTCAGACCCCCATTCTTTGATGGCACTAACTATGGGTATCAGAAGATGTGTATACAGAACTTCCTAATAGCCACTAACTACAAGTTGTGGCAAATAATCAAAGATGGTAAGGATATTGTTAACTCGAAAGAAAAGTATACCGTAGAGGACATTGCAATAGTAGAAAGAGACATGAAGGCAAAAAATTACCTTGACTAAAGATTTCATCATGCGATTTTGCAAAAGAGATTTGGGATAACCTTTAATTCACACATGAAGGCACTAATCAGGTCAAAGAGACCATGATTAACATCCTTGTTGATGATTGAATTTCATTCGCTTATATTACACATGTTTAAGCTTAGTTATTTATAAATCCTCATCCCTTTTAGGTGAATTTCATGCTTATTTGTTTGATTTTCTAGGTGTCTTGGAGATGAAAAAGAAGAGAAAAAGGATGGAAAATAAGAAAAGAAAAAGGATGGAAAAAAAACATCTATAAAAAGAGCACAAAATTAGCACAAAACCAAGACAACCAGTTGACGCCAAGACCCATGACCACCATCAGCTAGGCAACAACTGGCTCTGCTAGTGCTAGCAGCCAATTAGTAATTGTGGATTTTTTTGCATTATGTATAGGCTAGGTTTTTAAGGAAAACTTTAGGGTTTTTCAGAAGTTCTTCTCACTTCTATTTTGAGAGTTCTCTCTGAGGTTTTGGAGGCCGAATTCTTAGAGTTTTTTAATGGAGAAGAATAAGGGATTGTAAGTAAGCAAGAAGAAGAAGAGAAGATGTAATCCTTTTTGATACTCTTTGTTATAGATTGTTGGTTATTAATGTTGTATGACCTTGTTTCATTCATGATATTGTTTATAATGATTTAACTTATTTTATTACTTGATCACCAAAATTATAAGTTAGATTAATTATCAAAGCATGGTTAAGGTAGAGACTATATGCTAAGATTAATTATCAAAGCATGGTTAAGGTAGACACTATATGCTAAACCATGAGCTCCCTTTAATGAGAAGGGTAGATGGTTAAGGTAGACACCATATGCTAAACCATATTATTTTGGTTCTTGTGTTCTTGAACTTAATGGGTTGTCACCTCAATTATGCTACACACCATTGGTAATTGGAATGAATGAAAATACTTGGTATAAACCCACACACCTAATGGTAATAATCTTACTTTTGAAAGAACGAATCTAAGTGAGGCATTGAATCCAACATTCCATTAGCAAAGGGGTATCATCTAGTGATGAAATCGGATCCATAGACTTTTTCATCTTGCTAATCCCTCTTCATTATATTTAGTCATTGATTTACTTTCATTCCATTAAGTTTCTAAAATTCTAAAATTATACCAAACATTATTCCAAGTCTGTTTTGTTATAAATCCATTCTTTTAAGGTCAGGATAGTTCAGTAAAATTAATTAAGTCTGTTTAGTTATAAACCATCAAGTTTTTGGCGCCATTGCCGGGGAATGGTTCGAAACTGATTTGATTAAGATTAGTTACATTCTTTCTTTTTGTTTTTGCATATAGTTGTATATAAAATTATTTTTAATTATTTCCTTCTTTTCATTCCAGTATTGTGAACGCATAGAAGAAGATCTTTGAATCCTACTCTATTTCCATTAAACAATTGGGCTGACAAAGTGGAAATTAAAACAGAGATTTTAAGCGAAGTAGAAGAAGTAAACATGGCTAACAATGTGGAGAACCAAGTGGCTCAACAATCACAACAAGCTCAACAAGCGCAATATGCTCAACAGGCTTAACAATTAATAAAAGAGTTTGCACCCCCTAAGATAGGGATTTCACCTTCATGCAGTGTGCTAGATGAGGATGCTAAAAATTATGACTTGAAACATATTCATTTTAACATGCTACTATCTTTTCATGGGGTAGCTTCAGAGAATCCATTGACTTTCATGCATGATTTCTATGCTACCATTCAAACATTCCCATTGTAAGTGCTAATAGAAGATCAATTATATATGAGATGTTTTCCATACACTCTGAAAGATGCAGCCAAGACATGGTTCATGACAGTAGCCACTGGCTCATTAACAACTTGGGGAGTAGTTTATAATAAGTTCAATGGAAAATTTTACTCTCATGCTGAAACTGCTAAATTGACAAGTAAAAGAACTACTTTCTCTCAATTGAATGGTGAAGCTTTCCATGAAGCAAGGGAAAGGTTTAAAGTAATTTTGGTTCAATGCCATCATCATAGATATCCACTTGAGTTGCTTAACCAATTTTTTTATGATGGACTGACACAACCATGCCAAGCTATGGTTGATAATGCTACGGTGGAGCCATGGGAGAGAAGACTCCTGAGGAAACGTATGAGCTATATGAGATGTTGGGAGCAAATTCTCAATAAAAAAGTATAAGAGGTAGATCTAGGAGACTTTATGAAGTGAACACTAATTCTGATCAATCAATACAGATGTCAGAGATGGCTAAGCAGATGAAGGCAATGTGCTCTATGACATTGCAATTGAAACAACCACAATCTACTCATGCAGTGGTTTGTTCTTTTTGTGGTAATTTAGGACATTCACCTAATGTTTGCCCTTCAAATAAATATTTTGTAGTTGATGTTGAGCAAGTTAATGCAATAAACTTTTACAACCAAGGGCCACAGAATGACCCTTACTCAAACACTTACAACTCTAGTTGGAGAAATCATCTTAACTTCTCTTGGAGCAATGAAAGAAGTCAGAATCAAGCTGAAACCTCATTTCAACTTCAACCAAAAAAGCCTACACTTGAAGAAACCATACAAAGTTTTATGCAAGCAACATAAACTAAGTTCCAAAATCATATAAACAAATCTCAAAACATTGATTTTAGGTTCCATAACATGGAGGCATCCATGAAAAATATGAAAACTCAGTTAGGATAAATTGCAGAAGCAGTACAAAGTCACAGACCTAAGAAGTTGCCTAGCTAACATGAGCAAGCGAAAGAAATAACAACACTGAGGAGTGGAAAGGTTATTAATAATAAAGTTGGAGAAGATATGGATAGTTCAATTGTTTCTGCAGGAACTGAGAAAGGCAAGAAAAATACTAAGGAAGGGCATACAAAGAAAGCAATGTTTCCAGTTGTTGACCCTCTTGTCAACTACAAAGCACTCCCACTATATGATCCTCCTGTCCCTTTTCCAGGAAGGCAAAAGTAGAATAAATTTGATAAATCATTTTCTGACACATATAATATCATGTCCAAAGTGAATGTCAATTTTCCTTTGCTTAATATAATAAAGAATATGCTTGCTTATGCTAAATTTCTGAAGGAATTAAACACAAGGAATCATAAGTACGGCCACATGAGCAAGTTCTAGTTTCAGAGGTAAGCAATGCAGTTTTATAGACAAACCTTACCCCAAAACTCAAAGATCCAGGTAGTTTTAATATCTCAATCACTATTAGGGGGACAAACAAGGTAAAAGCAATGTTAGACTTAGGTGCAAGCATTAATTTGATGCCTTTTCTATTTATATGCAATTGGGATTAGGAGAATTGAAACCCATTATAATGTCTCTACAACTTACAAACAGATTAGTTAAATATCCTAGAGGCATTGTAGATGATATTCTTGTGCATATTGATAAACTGATTATTCCTCTAAATTTCATTGTGCTTAACATGGAAAGATAAATGATACTTGAAAGAGAAGTGCCTATTTTTCTAGAACGCCCTTTCATGGCAACCACTAAGATAATCATAGATGTGCACAATGGGAAGTTAAAGATGACTATCTTAGATAAAACTATGAAATTATCTATTTATAATTCTTTATCACTACCTTCATATCCCAGTGGATGTTTTCAAGTTGATGAATTGGACTCACTTGTTTTATCAACTTTTGTGCAGGAAGAGACAACAAATAAGCTAAAATTGGTGCTCACTGCAGATGGACTGGAGGAGGATGAAGAGATAATGAATTTGAAAGCTAAACTTGATAGAGCAGAGCAAGTCAAAGAAGGAGAAGGTTTCAATGAAGGGTTGTCACATGTGAACTCAGAAGTGGAACAAGCATCTTTTACATCACCCCAACTAGAATTGAAGTAATTACCTCCGAATTTAAAATATGTATTTTTAGGTGAAAACAATACTTTTCCAGTGATTATTGCTTTTGACTAGTCTGTTGATGAAGAAATTAAGTTGATGAATGTGTTCAAAGAGCACAAGGGGGCTATAGGGTGGACCTTAGTAGACATCAAGGGAATTAGCCCCATTATGTGCATGCACAAACTTTTGCTGGAAGATGATGCAAAGACTTCCAGAGAAGCTTAGAGGAGACTTAACCCACATATGAAGAAAGTTGTGAGAGCAAAGGTGATAAAATTATTGGATGCAGGTATTATCTATCCAATCTTTGACAGCAAATAGGTAAGTCTAGTGCATGTGTTGCCAAAGAAGTCTAGTATTTCTTTTGTATTTTTAAATTACAATGATGAATTGATGCCAATGCGAATGACTACAAGGTGGCGAATGTGCATTGACTATTGGAACTCAATGCAGCTACAAGAAATGATCACTTTTCCCTTCCTTTTATTGATCAAATGCTAGAAAGGTTGGCAATTTATGCTTACAACTATTTTTTGGATGGTTTTTCAGGTTATAATCAAGCTCCAATTGCCTTAGAAGACTAAGAGAAAACCACTTTTATCTGCCCATTCAAAACTTTTGCATACTCGAGGATGCTATTTGGTTTGTCCAATGCCCTACTACTTTTCAAAGGTGTATGATGTCCATCTTTTTTGACATGATTAAAAACTTCATTAAGGTGAATATGGATGATTTTTCTATTTTTGGAGACTCATTTGATGACTACCTTCATAACTTAAGTTTGGTGCTTAAAAGATGTATGGAAATAAATTTGACACTAAGTTGGGAAAAGTGCCGCTTTTTAGTAAAGTAGGGAATTGTGCTTTGGCATATTATTTTAAGTAAACGCATTGAGGCAGATAAGGAAAAAAATGAATTGATTACAAAATTGCCACTACCAATTTCAATCAAAGGAGTTAGAAACTTTCTTGGTCATGCATGTTTTTACCGACGGTTTATTAAAGATTTCTCAAAAATTTCTAGACCGCTTTGTAACCTACTAGCTAAGGATGTAACTTTTTATTTTGATGAGGAGTGCCTTATAGCCTTCAATACTTTGAAAGAAAAATTGACATCGGTTCCTATTCTAGCAGTTCCTAATTGATCTCTTCCAATTAAACTCATGTGTGATGCATCAGACTTTGTTGTTAGTGCTTTCTTAGGACAGAGAGTAGATAATTTACCTCATGTTATTCATTATGCAAGTAGGACTCTAAATGAAGCATAATTGAACTATTCTACCACTGAAAAAGAATTGCGTCCTATTATGTTTCCTTTGAAAAAATTTTGCTCTTACTTGATTGGTTCAAAGGTAATTATTTATTCAGATCATGCTACAATGAGATATTTGCTAACAAAGAAAGATGCCAAGCCCAAGTTGATCAGGTGGATTTTATTATTTCAAGAGTTCAATCTGACAATCAAGGACAAGAAGGGGTGTGAGAATGTGGTAGCAGATCATGTGTCAAGACTAGTGGAAGAAACTGACTTTGAGCAAGAAAGAGGAAAGGAAAATATTCCTATCGATGAGATCTTTCCTCATGAGCAATTGTATTCTGTGAAGGGGAGTGAACCTTGGTACGCTAATATTGTAAATTACTTGGTTAAAGGAATTTTTAATCCTCTATTGAATTCATAGGGAAGAAGAAAGTTGCTGTCAATGGCAAGGCATTATTTCTAGAATGACCCTGTTCTATTCAAAATATGCCTAGACTAAATCATTAGGCATTGTATTCCAGAAGATGAGCAACAAAGTATTTTGAGACATTACCACACATTTAGTTATGGAGGGCATTTTGGAGGGAAGAAAACTGCTCTCAAAGTCTTTCAATCTCGATTTTATTGGCCACCAATTTTTAAGGATGCTCATGCTTTTTGTGTTATGTAATTGATGCCAGAGGATAGGAAACATTGGAGAGATGGATGAGATGCCACTTACAGGTAACCTTGTCATTGAACTTTTTGATGTATGGGGCATTGATTTCATGGGTCCATTCCCACCATCCAATGGGAACTAGTATATCTTGGTTGCTATGGATTATGTGTCCAAGTGGATTGAAGCTATGGTCACTAAGACTAATGTTGCTAATGTTGTACTAAGATTTTTGAAAGATAGGATTTTTTCTAAGTTGGGCACTCCAAGAGCTATCATTAATGATAGGAAAACTCATTTCTGCAATAAGGTTTTGCAACTCTATTAAAAAAGTACAACATCACTCACAAGGTTATAACACCTTATCATCCTCAAACATCTAGACAGGTAGAAGTCAGCAACAAACAAATAAAAGCATTTCTAGAAAGGACTGTTAACACTTCAAGGAAGGACTAGGCAATGAAGCTGAATGATGCCTTGTGGGCATATAGGGCTGCTTTTAAGACCCCAATTGGAATGAGTCCATAAAGACTTGTTTTTTGGAAAGCATGCCATTTGCCTTTCAAGTTGGAGCATAAAGCCTACTAGGCTATTAGACATATGAACTATGATATGGAAAAGGAAGAAGAAAACGTTAGCTTCATGAACTTGAGAAGTTGAGGAACGAGGCATATGAGAATACCAAGATCTACAAGGAACGAACAAAGAAATATCATGATCAAGTCATTCGTAAATGATACATTGAGCCTAGAATGGATATTTTGCTTTATGATTCATGTTTGCGTTTGTTTCTAGGAAAACCGAAATCACATTAGGTTGGCCCATTCCATGTCACACAAGTGTTTCCTCATGGAGCTGTTGAACTGAAGAATCCAAAAGACGGGAGCACCTTCAAAGTTAATGGGCATCATGTGAAGAAATGCAACGGAGAGGATGTGCCAATGCAACTGAATGAAGTGTGGGAAATTGAAAATTTGTAATGTTAAATAAAGCTCTTCTTGGGAGGCAACCCAAGTTGTTTTATCTTTCAGTTATTTAAATTTTTTAAACGCAGTTAATAAATATGTTAGTTGCATTAGTTTAAATAAGCTTGCTTTGATTATTAAGTTGTTAGATTCCATTAATATTTCCCTATTTGCTATACTTAATAAATTTTTATTTTGTGTTTGATAGGTTAAATGCATAAATAAGGATATCAGGCAAGGAGAACAAATAAGGTGATGAAGTAGCATGGAAAAGAGAGGTTCAAGGCTATAACAGGATGCCCCCGGCACCCATTCTGGCACCTCCAGTGCTAGAAAACCACAAGAAGGCAAGGGGAGGCATCGAGAGGGCACCACTAGTGTAGGGTGTTTCACTAAATAATAATAATAATAATAATATGTGATAGCTCCATTATCTTCCCACCTCCACCAAAACTTCCTGATATACTAGCATAAGATTTGAGTTGGGTGGAAAGCGAAAGCTCAGAAGAGTGATTCATCCATTTCAGGGAAGTCCTTATTTTCTAGTGTTTTATTCTACATTGAGGACAATATTATGTTTAAGTTTGGGGATGTTAGCATTTTATTTTTTTTATGAATTTCTTTATCTAAGTTTCGGGGTTGTTGCAGTTTGTTTAGTTTTTGTGTTGTGTGTTTAGTTGGTTTGTCTAGTTTGAGTAGTTTATATGTTATGTTTAAATTTTTATGTTGAGTGTTTTGAACATTGATCAGGGTCATCATATAAAACCAATGACATATATGTGACATTTTGAACTAATTAAGTTGAAAAGGATAGAAATCATTATGTATGCAATGCTTTACTTAATCTTTGGTCTAATTTGCTACAGATTCCTTATATACATTAATCACAGCGAATTAGCCATTTCTTTGGAAATCTTTGAATGCTTAGCATGAGTTTAGGAAGCAAAGTATGCATGGTTCAATTTTGATTCTAGAATGCATTATAACTATGTTGAGACAAGCATTAGATGAGCTAAAATAAAAACAAGAGTAAAAACTCATTGTTTATAAGGGGATCACATCTCTATGAAAAGGAAAGAAAATAAGGTTGGGGATGTGATAGTAATATAGCCAAAGTAATAGGGAGGGATCACATTCCAAAATAAAATAATAATAATAATAATAATAATAATATGAGGAATGTGATAGTAATAAAGGCCACAAAAATATATAATGCTCATATCAAAGTAGTCTCTTTGGTTTAATTTTCAAGTTCTCAAGGCTGCATTGAATATGTATTGCTCAGTTGCTTGAATGAATTTAAGTGTGAAAAGATGTAGATTGAAATGGTTAAAATTTTTGCATGTGCACATGGAATATGAGGTAGAAAGGACAAGGATCAGGTTAAAAATTGAAAGACATATATGATATCTTAATAGTTCTTCTTAACTATGCTTATTTTATGGAGGTTTTTGATTAATGACTGAGATTAATGTTCATTGTGTTCTTTATGAGTTTGTGTTGTTACTATATTAGTTATGACCTTTGTGTTTTTGTGTTTCCTTTTTGCTCAAGGATGAGCAAATAAGTAAGATTAGGGCTATTTGATGAATGAATTTTATTCACTTATATTACACAAATTTAAGCTTAATTATTTGCAAATCCTCATCCCTTTTAGATGAATTTTATCCTTATTTGTTAGATTTTCTAGGTGTCTAGAAGATGAAAAAGAAGAGAAAAAGGATAGAAAAGAAGAAGCTCAAAAGATGGAAAGAAAACAGTTGCAAAAGGAGCAAAAAATCAACACAAAACCAAGACAGCCAGCCGGCACCGCCAACGCCAAGAGCTGCAACCACCATCGGCCACATAGCATGTCGACGCCAATGGTTGATCAATAATTTTGTGAATTTTTCTGCATTGCATACAAGCTGGGTTTTTAAGAGAAAAGTTAAGGTTTTTTAGGGGTTCTTCTCACTTCCGTTTTAAGAGTTCTCTCTAAGGTTTTGGAGGCCAAATTCTTAGAGTTTTCTAGTGGAGAAGAAGAAGAGATTGCAAATAAGTAAGAAGATGGAGAGAAGATGTTCTTCATTGTGATCATCCTATCTAAGGAAATTATTTTATTTTCTATTATGAACTAAATCTCTTTTTCTAAGGTGAAGAGGTAACCCTTTTTGAAAATCTTTATTATGGATTGCTGGTTATTAATACTATATGATCTTATTTCATTCATGATGTTTTTTGGAATGATTTAACTTATTTTATTGCTTGATCACTAATATTATAAATTAGATTAATTATCAAAGCATGGTTAAGGTAGACACCATATGCTAAACCATGAACTTCCTTGAATGAGAAGGATAAATGCTTAAGGTAGACACCATATGCTAAACCTGGAATTCCCTTGAATGAGAAGATAGATGGTTAAGGTAGACACTATATGCTAAACCATACTATTTTAGTTCTTATATTCTTGAATGGGTTTTCACCTCAATTATGCTATACACCATGGGTAATTAGAATGAGTGAAAACACTTGATTTAAACCCATACACCTAATGGTAATAATCTTAATTTTGAAAAAACGAATCCAAGTGAGGTATTGAATCAACATTCCATTCGCAAAGGAGTATTATCTTGTGGTGAAATTAGATTCCTAGGCTTTTGCATCTTACTAATCTCTCAGGACTATATTTAGGCATTGATTTACTTTCATTCCATTAAGTTTCTAAAATTCTGAAATTATACCAAACTTTATTCTAAGTTTGTTTAGTTATAAATCCATTCTTTTAAGGTTAGGATAGTTCAGTAACTAAAATTAATTAAGTTAGTTTCACCATTTTCTATAGGAACGACCCTTGCATTGTACACTATATTGCTATAAATCTGTACACTTGTGAGGAATTATAATTTTAACCATCACTTGTGCTAGAATTTGAGCCTTCCACATGCAGGACACAAAGATAATATTAGAAATGTTTAGGAGGTTTCAGAAAATCATCAATAGGCTAAAGGGTCTTGGAGAGATATATGAAGAGACCAAATTAGTGAAGATGATTCTGAGATCCCTACACAGACAGTGGATGCCAAAAGTTACAACCATCCAAGAAGCCAAATACTTGGATAAAGTAAGCATTGAGGAGCTCATGGGTTTGCTTATGACCCATGAAGTGATGATGAAGTAGAAAGCCCCTGAAGAACCCAAGGAAAAGAAAGTAATAGCACTGAGAGCTGAATCATATTTTTATTCTCAAAGTAAAGCTTCAACAAGTGAAGTTGAAGACAAAGACATGGCAATGTTAAGTAGAAAATTCAAGGCCATGTTCAAGAAGAAGACCGGGAGCAATTCTAGAAATTTTAGAAATAAAGACAAGAGGAAAGAAGTTCCCACATGCTACAATTGCGGTAAACTTGGGCATATGAGGTTTGACTGCCTAGAGCATGACGAGAAGTAAGAGGAGCAATAATAGAGAAAATATAGTTCTTACAATGATAAGAAGAAGAACAACAATAGCGGCAATAAAAAATTTAAGAAGAAGAAAGAGGCAATTATTGCATGGAAAGTGCTTGAAAGCCTAATACAAGACAAATCAACTGAAAGTGAAGAAGAACATGAAGCACAATTCTACAGGCTTTCACCAAGGAGAGGAGACTAACAAGATCATTACACTAGAATTAGCTTCATGGCCATACATGAAGATGAAGTAACTTCTAAACTTGCATCTCCTAGTTTTCAAGAAGCATTAGAAAGTTTGTACATTGATTTCAAGGCTTTGAAAGCTGAGCATAATGAGATCAAAAAAAGAGCTGCTTAAAATGACCAATGAATGTTCCAAACTAAAGGAGGAAAACATTAAGCTCAATAATGATAAATGCACCATTAATAAATTTGAGCAAGTTAAGGCTGAAAATAATGACCTTAAGAAAACCTTGACTTCCAAGAGTGAAACTTAAGAGAAATGGTAGACAACAGCAAAGAAAGTAGAATAACAATTTTGGAAGAAAACATAGACCCAAATAGAACTTGATTTGGGTTCCAAAAGAAGTTGAAAAAGCTATAAAAATTTTGTACAGTCTCAAGATATAAAATTAGTGGCACCCAAGAAGCGGTGGGTACCAAAATTTTCTGCCACTAACCCCCTTGAACCCATTCTCAAATGGGTACCAAAATTTAAAAATTTAACTTATCATTGCAGGTGTGTCTGAGAGTCACAAGAAGCAGCATGTGGTATATTGACAATGGTTGCTCAAGACACAAGGGAGAAGGAGCTATTCACTAAGCTGATAGAAAAAAATGGTAGAATAGTAACCTTCAAAGACAATGGAAAAAGTGGAGTCGTTAGGATTGATAAAGTTGGCCAACTACATTCTCCTATTACTTATGATGTTTTGCTTGTAGAGGGACTAAAGCATAACCTTCTGAGCGTTAGCTAGTTTTGTGATAGTGGATATGAGATTATGTTTGAATCTCATATTTGCTCTGTGTTAGATCAGTCCAACTTGTTTGTAATTCTTGGTAAGAGGCATGAAAATGTATATGTTGTAGATCTTCATGATATCTAAGCCATGTATCTTATTAGTCATGATGAGTCCTTATTGTGAAATAGAAGATTAAGACCTACTAATAAAGACATGATTGAAAGGCTATATCGTAAAGACCTTGTAGTTGGCTTACTTGAACTAAAATTTGATAAAGGACAGTTGTGTGATGCTTGCTTGAAAGGAAAGCAATCAAAAGAGTCTTTCAAATCAAACAAAGAAGTGTCCTCAACTAAAAATCTTCAATTGCTAGATATAGACTTAGTGGGAACAATAAGAACTAAGAGTCTAGGAGGGAAACATTATCAATCTTGTTGGTCCCATAGGTTAGGCTAAAACCCAAGAGGGAAGGGGTGAATTAGGTACTTAAAAATTATTTCTCAACCCCTTTAGGATTACTTTTTCCTCTAGCAATCAATCACTTAAACATAAAATACATAAGACATAATGATTTTTATAGTGGTTCGAGTAAACACTCTACTTCACTCTTCCAAGATCACTTTTCTCTTAGTGTCCACTATTCCCAATAGCAGAAATACAATAGTGTCCCCGACACTATTCTAGATCATAGCTTTAGGGGGCATAAACAATTATCCCCGACATTCTTCTGGATTCCAGCTCAAACGGGGCATAAACACAGTGCTCCCAACACTCATCTAGATTTTAGGTCTAGGGGGCGTAAACAAATAGCTTTGGTCTACACTTAGATAATCACAACTCTTCTTGAGTCTAGTTACAAATACTAGCTCGAGGAACAAGAAATGAATATTAGAAGTTTAAGCACAGAAATTTCTCAGTAAGCACAGGGGAAGTTTTTTGAAAGTTGAATGCAAAAGTAAATGATCTTCTCAATGGTAGTTGAGAGCCTTCAAGGAAAGTTGAGGAAGGTTTGCAAGGCTCTTGACTCTTGAAGGATTGTAGAAGGTTAAGCTCAGATCAGTAAATGCTCTCAAGAAGGTTGGAATCATTTTCTCAATTGCTTCATTACTTCCTTATGCTCCAACGATGCTTTATTTATAGTTGCTTTGAATTCTAGTCATTAGTAGTAGGTGAGCTCTATTAATAACAGAAGATAATCTTATTGGCATATTTTGAATCTTCTGACTTCTGCTTATTCCTTATATGTTGTAATGCATGCAGCACCAACCTTGGACAAGATGATTTTAGGTTTCTCAATAAGCTCTAGTCAAGGTATTACTTCATTAGTTGCTGCTTTCACCAAAATAGAAATATCATTCTTAATGCTGGGTAAAGACTAATGATTCATTCCAATCATTGCTTGTCTTTTACTTATGATAGACAAAGTATCTATCCAACTATCCATAAGACAAAGTTCCTTCGTCTGTTGCATCTTAGAGGCATTAATATCTTGTGACTTCAGAGCTTTATCTATTGGGTTTGTCTATTTGTAAGTAACAAAAGAGTATTTGATTGCAAACAGGTTTTCTTCACGACTTCTGATGGAATATTTCTGCACTCTGTCTATTGACAATAGACGATCACTGGCAAATTCTTTTTTCTACCAGATGCTCCTTACTTCTTCTGCTTTGTTTGTCGATAGTAGACGATCATTGGCTTACTTGTGATAGATGAAGTTTCTATTTTGCCATACGATTCTTTCTTCTTTGCTTTATCTATTGATGGTAGACGAAGTCTTCTATTTTGCTGAAAAGATCTTCACTTCTTCCACCTTTGTCTATTGATGGCAGACAAAGTCTTTTTTTCTACTGAAAAGATCTTCACTTATTTTGCCTTTGTCTTTTACTTCTTTACTCGCTCAAGCCTTGTTGCCATGAAATATGTTTTTGTGTTCATTTATTTTTAAGTCCTGCAGCTTGATTCTGCATGCTAAAACTTGATAACAACCATTAGTATATAATCTTTAATCAAGTTTTGTTTGTCATCAAAACTATGCATTCATGTCAACATTCTCTCCCTTTTTGATGATGACAAAACTTGATTAAAAATTATCTCATAAAAGATAATCTCCCCTTGAATGTATGTAAATAAAAATGTTTGCAATATTTAAACATTCCACAAGTTACCATCTTCTAATGTTTCCTTATCTTGTTATATATATTCTCCCCTTGATTATTTAGAATGTATTCTCCCCCTAATTTATTAAGTGTTTATGCAGTTTATATTTCCTATTTAAGATAATTTGCATATTCTTTCTTCCCCTTTTTGTCATAAGCAAAAAGACGTACCTCCTCCACACAAACGAAAGTAACTAGAAAATAATAAAAAGATTTCTTTTCGTTTTAGTACAAATAGCGATACAAAGCAAATTGGCCTAGACATCAACATTCTAAGATTAGGGAGATGGAGAGAGAGATTATTGTGGAACCTAAAGAGGTTGACCACAAGGTGGGGGAGATGTGCATCCAAAACTATGAGAGGTTTCTTCAAGTGTGAGAAACCAAAATTTTCAATAGTGGATGGGAAGATGAGGGGTTGGAAATGGATGTAATATACTTGTTTGTTCCATTTTCTTCTTCTTCAAATCCCCCAGATAATGGTAATATGTTAACCAGGGCTATCTGGAATTAATGAGATTGATTAATTGTTTCTATAAAGCCAGATTTTGAAGTGAAATGCTTTTGAGAGAATGAATGGAAGAATGGTGAACACAAAAGCATTTTCCTCCCTTCAGGAAAGCAATTAAAGAACTAGTAGTTGATTCTTCAATTCCCACCATGCACTTGTCTTCTCTTTGTGATTGCTTCTGAAATGTTCTTCTCTAAAGAATTTTATTCTGGTAGTGCGGAGAAGGATTGTGACTTGGGAGTTAAAATAGATTGATTATGGGGGCTATACACGGTGCATGATGTGATTCTCCAAGAAAGGGAGAGTAACTAGTACTAAAAATAGGATTGGATGTGAAAACCATAGCTGTAAGTTAATTCTAACAAAATAACAAGGTGTACTCGACCTTGGGAAGCAATCTTTAGATGAAGTGCAAATAGGGCACTTGATTCGAATAACTTACTTTGTCTAAGATGAAGTTTAGTCTCAAGAAAGCATATTCAACATTGCAATTTCAAGCACAGAAACATTAGATATTTTACTCTTAGAACATCACATTAGTTATACCTAATTCTCCTCTAATATTGTAGAAGGTGTCTAAGGATAGTCGTTTAGTAAAAATATCAGTAAGTTGTGCACTTATGGGCATATATTTTAAACATATGTCATGTTTCTCAACATGATCTCTAATAAAGTGGTACCTAATTTCTATATGCTTAGTTCTCAAATGTAGAATAGGGTTCTTTGTCAAGCATATAGCACTAGTATTTTCACATTTAATAGGTATGTCTCTATAGCTTAGTCCATAATCAAGAAATTGTTGTTTCATCCACAACAATTGAGCGCAATTCAGTTGCTATATATTCAACTTCTGCTGGAGAGAGAGCAACTCTAGTCTATTTTCTAGAGAATCATGATACTAAACTATTTCCTAGAAATTGATAGGTTCCACTAGTACTTCTTCTACCAACTTTATATCCTCCAAAATTAGCATCAAAATATTCGATGAGTTCAAAGTCTATTCCTTTGGAAAATAAAGTCCTAAAAATTTGTTTTACTGTAGTGAGGTGTGATTCTCTAGGACTGGATTGGAATCTAGCACATAGGCATACACTAAAGAGAATATCTGGTCTGGATGCAGTAAGATAAAGAAGAGATCCAATCATACTTCTATATTGTTTTTGATCTATGATTTTACCTCTTTCATCCTTGTCCAGCCTTGTTGATGTGCTCATTGAAGTGCTTGCTATCTAACTTTTTCCATTTTGAACTTCTTTAAATTCTCTCTAGTATATTTGGATTGGAAAACATCATCTCTTTGCTTGATTTGCAATCTAATGAAGTAATTTAATTCTCCCATCATACTCATTTCAAATTCAGCCTGCATAATCTTTGAAAAATCTTAACAGAGTTTTTCATTAGTAGCTCTCAATATAATGTCATCCACATAAATTTGAACTATTGAGGTATATTTATCAATATTTTCGATAAACAGAGTGGTGTCAAGCTTTCCTTTCTTGAATTTCTGATCACTTAAGAACTTGCTCAACCTTTCATACCAAGCTCTTGGAGCTTGTCTTAAACCATATAACGCGTTGATGTGCTTATAGACATGATTGGGTTGATCATTATTCTCAAAACTAGAAGGTTAATCTACATACACTTCTTCACTTAGATATCCATTCAGAAATGCACTTTTTACATCCATTTGAAATAACTTAAAGTCCTTATGAGATGCAAAAGCAAGTAGCATTCTAATGGCTTCTAACCTAGCTATAGGGGCGTATGATTCTTCAAAATAAATTCCTTCTTCTTGAGAGTACCATTTAGCAACTAATCGTGCCTTATTTCTTATAACTAGCCCACTCTTATCTAGTTTGTCTCTGAATACCTATTTAGTTCCAATTACATCAACATTTTTTAGTTTTTGAACTAGTTCTCATCCTTTGTTTCTTTCAAACTTGTTTAGCTCTTCTTGCATTGCTATAATCCAACTTTCATCATTTAAAGCTTGGTCAATGTTAGTTGGTTCTATTATAGATATGAAGGCATAATGACCATAGACATTTTGCATAGATGTTCTTGTTTTGACACCATCATATACATTTCCAATAATTTTCTTTCTAGGATGAGTAGTAACAAATCTCAAATCAGTAGAGGGTTTATAAGGAATACTACCTACTCTTACTTCCTCTTCATTTTCTGAACTTTGTATGTTTTCATTATTGATGTCATTCTCTTGATCCTTTAATTTGAGTTTCTTTATATTTGTTACAACTTCATCTACATCACTATCACTCTCCTTTCTCGGGGTTATATTTGCTTCATCAAATTTAACATGTATAGATTTTTCTACAACTTGTGTTTTCTTAATGTAGACCCAAAATGCTTTATTGTTGGAAGAGTAACCAAGAAAGATAGCTTCATTGTTATTTGGATCAAAATTTTGAGGATTATCTTTCGCATTGTTTAGCACATAGCATAAGCATTCAAAGGAATGGAAATATGAGATGTTTGGTTTTCTTCCTTTCCAAAGCTCATATAGGGTTTTCTTTAAGATTTCTCTTATGGTAACCCTGTTTAGTTCATGGCAAGTAGTACGAACTACTTCTCCCTAGAATCTTTTGGACAATTTACTTTCATTTAGCATGGTTCTTGCCATTTTCTAAATTGTTCAACTCTTTCTTTCCATAACTCCATTTTGTTGAGGAGTTTTGGGGAATGAGAAATTATGATGAATTCCTTTTTCATCACAAAAATCAATGAATTTTCTATTTTTGAATTTACCACCATGATCACTATGGATGGATACAATGGACATTTGTTTCTCATCTTGAACTAGCTTCAAAAAAGTATAAAACATTGAAAATGCTTTGTCTTTGCTAATCAAAAGAATTACCCATGTAAATCTAGAGTAATCACCACTATCACATATACATATCTTTTTCGTCTAAGTGTGACTATGTCTGATGGTCCAAATAAATCCATATGCAATAATTCTAGAGCTCTGGATGTGGATACTTCATTCTTAGGGTGGAATGATACTTTGGTCTATTTTGATAATTGACAGAATTTGCATATTTGATTTTTGTCAAATTTTAATTTTAGTAGACCAATCACAAGATCCTTTTACCAAAGACTTGATATTTGACATATTGATATATCCCATCCTCTTGTGCCATACCCATGGATCATCTTTGACTGCAATTAAGCATTTTCCAACTATGTCATCCAACTCTACTAGATAAATATTTCCATGCTTTTTTCTGCTAAATAGTAGATCATTTTCTATACTGAATACATTTCATGCAGATGGTTCAAACAAATCTTTGTGACCATTGTCACATAATTGAATGATGCTTAATAGATTGTGTTTGAGTCCTTCTATATATAATACATCCTCTATTTATGCATTGAATAAGCCATAAATTTTACCTGTTCCCTTGATGAGACCTTTATCATTGTTGTCGAATACTACTGTTCCTCCATCCATTGGCTTTAATTCTTTGAACATCTTTTTGTTCCCATTCATATGTCTCAAACAGCCACTATCCATGAACCATGTATTTCTTGATGTAGCTTTGAGACTTACCTACATTCAGAGCAAATCTTCTTTACCCTATTGCTACCCAAGTATTGGGTCCAATGATGTTAGTGGGAATGTGTTTGGTATAGGTGTGTGCTCATTCCTTACATTTTCATCTTATTTTAGTGCCTTTTGCTTGCATATTTTTGGCATAATAATCATATACTTTATATCCAAATTTGTTACAGAAATAGCAAATATTTAGGACTCTAACAAATGCAATATATTTCACTAGTTTTTTTATCCAAGGATAATTCATGAGTCTTCTAATGTTTGGATAGTTCTCTTTTTCTTTTGTGAGATTCATTCCCTTAGACCACCCAGCAAATTTCTGTAAATTTTCATCATCTGATTGTTCACAACCAAGTCCCTTTTTGTTGGTTTGACCAATCATTCTCATAAATTTGGCTACAAATTCGCCTGAATTGGAGAATTTACTTAACATATTGTGTAGTATTTCTATCTCTTTCTTTAGATCTCCAACTTTCTTTTGTAGAGATAAATTCCTTTCCACCAAAATGGAATTTACTTTGACAGTTGTGTCAAAGTGTCTTTTCTTTTGAGTAAATTTCTATCTAAGTGATTCAAACTCATCAATTTTTTTGCATTTAATACAAGTGCTATTTGAACTTGAAGTCAGAACTGTAAGAGTAGTAAGAGTTTACCTCTATTTCTAGGTTCATTGTGCATTGTTCTTTGATGGTGATTTTATCTATCAAGTCATTCTCCATCTAGGCCATGTAGCATATTCTTGCAAGATGTCCAACTTCATTGTCATCTTTCACTGAGCTTGTTGCAGATAAGTCTTCATCATTCGTGTACATTCCTCTGGCTTGGTTTCTTGAGGACTTTTTGAAGTATTTCTTTTCTTTTCTATCGTCCTTCTCATTTATTCTTACTTTTTCTTCATTGGGACACTCAAGAGGCATGTGTCCAATTCCTCCACATCTATAGCATGTGGGTAAATCTTTCTTTCTTTTAGCTAGTTTCTTTTATTGTCTAGGCTATCTCCTTGAGGTGCTGCTTCTACTGCTTCTTGTAAATCTTCTAAAATTTTTGACCAACATGGCTATATCATCTTTAGATTGTGATGTCAGATCATTGTTGCTTTCTTTGGTCACTTTTAGAGCAATACTCTTCTTTGGCTTTGTAGGTTCATCTCTTTTGATCATGATTAAATCATGTGACATTAATGAGTTGATAAGATCGTCCACAAAAAGAGTAAACAAATCCTTTGCTTCCTCTCTGATTGTGATTTTCTAGCTCCATGAATCTGGTAGAGCTCTTAGTATCTTCATTACCTATTCAAAATTTGTAACTTCTTTTTCCAAACCTTTCAAGGCATTAGTAACCTTAAAAAAATGAGCATACATTTTAAATATACTTTCTCCTTCCTTCATCCTAAAATTTTCTAGTTTTTCTATCAATATATTCCCTCTAGTTCCCTTGACTTGTGACGAACCTTCATAAATAGATACTAATTTATCCCATATATCCTTTGTAGTAGTGCAATAAGATACTCTATCAAACTCAGATGAGAATAATCCGCAAATTAAGAAATTTATAGCCTTTGTATTATTTTTGACTGAGGTGGCTTCTCTTTGGTCCATGCATTTACTTTAGCAGTGGTAAGAGTAATTTCGACTTTAATAGCCCTCCAAGTTTCCATATCATTGGCTATAATAAATTATTTCATCCTTAAATTCCAATAAGCAAAGTTAGTTCCATCAAATAGGGGTGGTCGGGAAGACGATTGTACCTTGGCGAATATTTGTAATGAGGATGATGGATTTGCCATTGGATCACTATAAGTGTTTATGTAGTTTTCTATGATACTACTTCTTGGTCCTGTAGGTTAGTTTAAAACCCAAGAGGGAAGGGGTGAATTGGGTACTTAAAAATTATTTATCAACTCCTTTAGGATTACTTTTCCCTCTAGCAATCAATCAATCGAACACAAAATAAATAAGACAATGATTTTTATAGTGGTTCGAATAAACACTATACTTTACTCTTCCAAGATCACTTTTCTCTAAGTGTCTTGGGTTCCAGTATTCCTAATAGCAGAAATACAATAATATCCCTGACACTATTCTATATTATAGCTCTAGGGGGTATAAACAAGTGTCCCTGACACTCTTCTGCATTCCAGCTATAAGGGGGCATAAACACAATGCTCTCAGTACTCTTCCAGATTCAGCTCTATGGAGCATAAACAAATAGCTCTTGTCTACACTCAAGCAGTCACAACTCTTCTTAAGTCTAGTCACAAATACTAGCTCAAGGAATAAGAAATAAATATCAAAAGTTTAAGCATAGGAATTTCTCAGTAAGCACAGGGGAAGTTTTCTGAAAGTTGAATGTAGAAGTAAATGATCTTCCCAATGGTAGTTGAGAGCCTTCAAGGAAAGTTGAGGAAGGTTTGTAAGGCTCTTGACTCTTGAAGGATTGTAGAAGGTTAAGATTAGATCAGTAAATGCTCTCAAGAAGGTTAGAATGATTTTCTCAATTATTTCATTACTTCCTTCTACTCCAATGATGCATCATTTATAGCTACTTTGAATTCTAGTTAGTGGTAGGTGAGCTCTATTAATAACAAAAGACAATTGAATTGGTGCATTTTGAATCTTCTAACTTTTGTTTATTCCTCGTATGTTGTAATGCCTACAACGCCGACCTTGGAGAAGATGATTTTAAGTTTCTCAATAAGCTCTATTTGAGGTATTACTGCATTGGCTGCTGCTTTCACTAATATAGAAATATTGTTATTAATGCTGGGTAAAGACCAATGATTCATTCCAACCATTGCTCATCTTTTACTTATGATAGACGAAGTATCTGTCCAGCTATGCATAAGACAAAGTTCCTTCATTTATTGCATTGTAGAGGCACAAATATCTTATTACTTTAGAGCTTTGTTTGTTGGGTTTGTCTATTTGTAAGTAATAGAATAAGTATTGGATTGTAGATAGGTTTTCTTCCTGCCTTCGTCTGATGGAATATTCCACCGCTTTGTATTTTGTTGACAAACGATCACTAATAAATTTTTTGTTCTGCCAGACGCTCCTTGCTTCTTTCACTTTGTCTATCGACAGCAGATAATCATTAGCTTACTTGTGATAGAAGATGTTTCTATTTTGCCATATGATTCTTGCTTCTCCGCTTTGTCTATTGATGGCAAATGAAGTCTTTTGTTCTGCTAAAAAGATCTTCACTTCTTTTGCCTTTATCCATTGATGGCAAACGAAGTCTTTTGCTCTACTGAAAAGATATTCACTTCTTCCGCCTTTGTCTTTTGCTTCTTTACTTGCTCAACCTTATCACCATGAAATATGTTTTCTATACTCATTTATCTTTAATACCTGCAACTTGATTTTGTATGCTAAAACTTGATAACAACCATTAGTACATAATCGTTAATCAAGTTTTCTTTGTCATCGAAACCATACATTCCTGTCAACACATATGTCATTGTTAATGACTATAGTAGACATACCTAGGTAATATTTCTTGCATCCAAAGATGAGGCTTTTTCATTCTTTGAGGTCTTTTCCAAACATGTAAAAAATAAGCAAAGCTCTCAAATAATTTTCATAAGGAGTGATCATGGTAGAAAGTTTGAAAATCATAAGTTCATAGCTTACTATGAAAATAATTGAATCTTTTAAAATTATTCTGCACCAAGAATACCCCAACAGAATGGAGTGGTTGAGAGAAAGAATAGATCCTTGCAAGATATGCAAGGACCATGTTGAGCGAATACAATCTGCAATAATTTTTTGGGTTGAAGCTATGAATACTGCTTGCAACCATGTTTGTGTTGATATCTAGTAGATTATGCAGATGTGTGTATTGATGGAATGGGAAGTATCCCATAATGGGTTACATGGGCATATTATGTAATACTAGGAGGGCATAGATAGGACCTGATATGTTTTACGCCTATATGGAATAGTTACGATATGTTGTGCCTGAATGGCACAATTATGATAGACCTAGACTTAGTATGATGCACTTGGAGGGCACGATTATTGATAAGCTCATAATTTATTATATTTTAATACCTAAATTCACATGTTTTAGATTCTTGAATGAAATGATTTCCTTGATTTATATCTAAATTAAATCAAATATTACACTTAATGGATTTAATTTGTGTTTCCGGTAAATTGGTAGAATTTAGGTCAATTTAGGCGAAAACATGCTATTTTTGGTAAAGCAATCTTCATGAGGACATGTACCATTATGAGAGCATCTATCCTAGACATTAATGAATCATTAATCATGATGGTGAAGTGAGATTATATAGCTCATTGTGAAGTGGACAGCTAGTAGACAGATTGCTAGATGCATGGTTGAGATCAATTGCTTGAAGATGAAGTCATTACTTCGATTGCAATTCAATTAGAACTTCCACACATTATTTTCAAAGTATTTTATGTAAGTTTTAATGTGAATTGTATGCAAATATATGGTGGAACGTGTGTGCAACAATTCAATTGAAGGACTTCTATTTTTGGATACTTCATGCGTAAGAAAAATTGCAATAATTTAGTGCAAGTTCAAGTCTGATTTTGGTATGGATATAGGCTGATTTAGAAAATGCGTACAACGTAAAAGTTGTATATCTTGTAATTATCTGACAAAAAAATAAGAATCAAATGATTTGGAGTTAGTGTGAGGAAGTAATGGCCAAAATACTAAAGTTATCTCTAGAGATTTTCTAAACATAATGTGCATTAATAGGTGTTACTTTAAAAAAGTTTTTAACGCATATGAAGGATAATTCTATAACACCTAGGTATTAATTTTTGGGTAATCATATATTTGAGTATAGTATGAATTGCCCTGGAGTGTTAAAAAGAGGGTAATCTTTGAAATTCTTACTTGAATTAGCATCTGGGAATAAATGTATGTGATTTTATCAAGTTATCAAAAGATTTGTCATAAAATTAACATAATGAATTTATATATATAGTGGTAATGTTTATTTGAAAAAAGATATAGATAAAGATATTGGAAAAAGGAAGAAATTAAGTAATGGGCTAGATTATAAATGGACTATGGATTATTTATTAGGAATTTTATGGATGTTGGAAAAATAAAAGATTAATTAAGATGTTTATTAAGTATAATTAAATGAGAAAAATCATGACAAATTTATATGAAAAGGGAGAAAGAAAAATGGAGAAAATATAGAGCAAAAAGGGCATAAAACTAGCAACAACAAGTTTAGCACCGGTGGTGCTGGAACATGAAGGAGGGGGGGCAGCTTTTAGTGGGGTTGGCACCATAGCATCAGATTTTAGCGTCGGTGCCACTGATCGGTGGCCAAAGTCAATGGGTTAGGTTTTAACGCCGTTTCCATTCAATTTTTGTCCATTTTCACCCTGTTCCATTTCTCCTTTTCCCCACACCCAAAAATCCATGTGATCCATTTTATTTTCTTAGTGTTTTAGATAGATATTAACCATGTTTAAGATTAAAACCCATCAATCTTGCATCCCAACCAAAGATTCCTTTGATTGGATGGTGGAAGAAGATGGAATCTAGAATTTTCTAGAATCCAGGAGGAGTACTTGAGGATCTAAACTAGATTCACATGCTAGGATGGAAGCCATGCATGGATTTAAAGGTAAACCCCCTTGGTTTGGTTCAAATTGACATTTTTGCCTTGTTAGGGTTTTCACCCATCTGTGAACAATAAATTTTTGGAGAAGATGATGAGATTTATTCTAGGAATCACAAGGGAAATGGTTAATTAGTGAATTGGGCATCGTAATTTGTTTTCCCCATCTAAATTACATTTTTCACATATTAGGGTATGTTATCAATATGTGAACAATGTTAGTCCCATGTAAATGAGTTGTCCCAGAGGGGATGGGTGAATTGAGCATATAAAAATTATGGCCAAATAAAAATTAATGAGCTAAGAAGAAGTAGTGATGCAGTACATATGTAATGTCCAAAATTTGATTGTTTAATCAATGTGACAGCTTCACTTCCAAATTCGAATTCTCTTAGCCATTCTTGTTTTAGGCAGGTTTTGTATGTGCATGATAATGTGAGTGATAATGTTATGCTTAATGAAGAACAAAACAGATGAATAAACACACAAACAAACAACACAACTTTTATACTAGTTTGGGAACCCCATCCCTACATCTAATATTCTAAGGGCACTAACTCATTATGCATTGGGTTCCACTATATCCCATATAATGGAAATACACAAGTGCTCCCAGCACTCTTCTAGATTATAGCTCGAGGGGGCGTAGAAAGTGTTCCCAATAATCTTTTGGATTCTAGCTCAAGGGGGCATTAGCATAATATTCCCAACACTCTTCTGGTTTTATAAGCTCACAAGGAAACTCACTAGTTTCGAAGATCACTTGCAAACTTGTTAGTTTTCTAGAGCTCATAAATAATTCATACAATGCGGTTTTCTTGAGTTCACCACTAACTCACATAACTGATTAACAACACTCTTTTTGCACATTAAATTACCTCTTTTCTTAGGCTGATTTGTACAAAGATTAGGCTTATAAATAAATGATATCTCATTGAAGCTCATTAGATATCAATACTCTAGGTGTTTAATTAAGAAAGAACTTTTAAGCTCATTGTCTATCAGCGCAATGGAGATTGATTATATAGGAGAAAGCGTAGTCTAATTGAGAGATGTCACTTGATTGAACTCTGTTTTGATTTTTCTCTCAAATTCTTCAACCTTCTTCGATGACATTGCACTACCTATATATTGCTTCAGAAATTTCTACCAGTTGGAGGTAACTGACTTTCCTTTGAATGTTGAAGACTATTCTGATTTCTTCCATTTAAAAAGTTTGTCTTCTTGAGAAACTCATTTGTATCTGGAAAGCTTGCAGCATCATTCTTGAAGAAGATGCTTTTTCAGTTTTAGCAAATGCTAGATAAAGACTTTTTTGCTTGATTGGCTCTTTCACTATTATGGAAAAATTCCCATTAAGCTTGAAGGGACATAGACTTTGAACATTGCAACCTTTATCAGAATGTAGACTGCTTTCCTTTGAATTTATTTTTATCTTCATCTTAGCTCAATTTGTCTGATTTAAGAATCTACTTTGAATTTTGACTAGAGAGTGCAGTCAGCGATGTTTGGTGTAGGTTGCTTCTACTCTTCATGATATGTCATATTTTTTCTACAGACTTTGTCTAGTTATGTTTTGATTCTGTCTCTTGTAAGTAATAGATAAAGTGGCTCTAAGTAGCTCCACATAATAGAAAACATCATCTTTTCGATTCTATCAGAGACCATTGCAACATCTTACTTCATCTTTTGGTTTGTCTTTTATAAGTAAGAGATGAATTATAGAAATGCAAATGAAGTTCTTCTTCTTTGTTGCTTATCAGATGACATTCTCTTTGCAGATGAGTTTCTTTCATTTAAGTGAAGCAGCTTTGTCTGTTGTAAGTGGTAGATGATCTTTGTGGCATTGACAAAGCTTCTTCATATCACGCAAGTGACTTTCACCAGACGAAGTTTTCTTTTCATCAGCCAAAGTAGCTTTGTCTGTTGTAAACATCAGACGATCCTATGGCACGGATAAAGCTTCTTCATAGTAGATGAAGTGACTTTCATCAGATGAAGTCTTCTTTTCATCAACTGAAGTGGTTCTATCTATTGTAAGTAGTAGAAAATTCTTCTTGACAAACAAGGCATCTTCCCTGATAGACAAAATGACTTTGTCTATTGTTTGTTTGTTGAAATCAATAGATGAGGTTGCAGGCCATAGATAATGTCTTCCAAATGGTTTGTCTGTTGGTTTGTCTATCGTAAGTGATATATAAAGTTGTGGCATGCAAACAAATCCTCCTTTTAGTCATTCATATGATGGGTTGTTTATTAAGTAATAGATGACACGTTGAGTCATGTATGACTTGGTTCTTCAGTGGTTGTCTGATATTTTGACTATTGCTAGTGACAAACAACCTTTGTAGATGAAGACGATAGACAAAGTTTTCTTCTTAAGCTTATTGTGCCACTTTTACTCCATCCTCTATATTTTCTGCAGAGATTGTAGATAGGTTTCTTGGCTTCTTCAGTTTTCAGATGATCATTATATGAGAGACAAATGCTTGAGTAATTTGAATTCATTTTAGCTTCTTCATTTGTCTGGCTTTAGCTCAATTTCATCCCTTACTTCTGCAAACCAAATTTATCTATTTCTTGCAGATAAATGTTGATTATAGGCAGTTCTTCTGACTTGTCCATGGAATGATTTATCTAAATCTTCTTGAGACAGATGCTATCTAACATTGACTTTATCTGTAGACGATTCGCTTGATCACTCATTAAGGTTTGAACTTCATAACTATAGATATACTTGATTAATTCTTTTAAAAGTTTCAATGCCATTCTTTCTGATCATACTTGTCTTCTTTTAGTTAGTGGATTGTGCTTGCTGATACATTCACTGTGTATGCTAGTACTGTATTCAAATTGCGTCCCCGTATGTTTATACCTGTTTCTGCAATGCCTGGGAACACAATTATTAGTACCACACATGTTCACTCATATATTATTGCTCATCATCAAAACTTGGTTGTTTGCCATATACACTATTTAGTTCAACAAACAATGAAATTTAGGATAGATTTCATGAGTTATGAGTGATTATTATGGGAACATATGATTAATTACTTAATTAAGATGATTTTGAAATGATTGTTGTTTATTAGGGTTTGATAAAAACTCATACAGGGATTTTTGTATGAATGATATGAATTGAGATTGAATTTCTAAGGGAAATTGATTAATACATAAATTATATTATGTTAAATCTTGTATTGAGTGATTTAGATTTGTAAATCAAATTTTTAATTATGATTTAATTGGATTTGTTTTGGGGATTATATGAGACATAAATTGGATGAATAAAAGATTTGAGTGAAATGTGATTAGGCTTAATTACTTGTTAAAAGAATTGTAGGATAATTATGTGATGTTGGACATGAAGTTACTTGGAAACCTTTGTGGTAATGTTATGAATTAAGATTAATTAATTAATGAAATGTCATAATGATGAAGGGTAAATTGTGCATAATGAATTTGGGTAGACATTTGATGGAATTGGAAACCAAATTACTGTGTTATGAAGATTACTTCACTATTATTGAAGTAATTAACTATTAATTATGTTTTCTTATGGTTATGGGTTGTTCAAAAGGAAGTTACCCTCACTCACTCTGCTATGACATTATTAATTAGAGAAGGCTTATAAGATAATTGATAAAATGTAAGTTTGATGGCCTTGTGGCTAATGTTAGAATTTAGATATGCACTTAATAGGTATATAGGTTATCAATGATTTGATTATAGTATCTGAAAAGCATAATGTATTAGCTTAATATAAAGTCATTGAAATTGTTGTAAATAAAGGGTATTATTGTGTATGTAGGATTGATTGAGAATGGATGATAAGGTGTGGAGCTTGTGGAATGGAAGCTCAAGAAGTATAGAGATATTGTCAACAAAGTAAGTAGGCAACCTTTTTCTGTTTGAACGTATGTATGAATGGGGATGATGGATATCCCATTTGTTGTATCCAAGCATGTATGTTTTGGTTAGCGATAGTGGATCTCCCATATTTTTCTAAGATTGATATTATCTAATGTATTTGGGATAATGGATATCCCTTGGATTGAACTATTGATGTTTAGTGT
>JAYJMB010016316.1:0-44545 GCA_036873735.1 Pouteria campechiana
TTCCCCCCCCCCCCCCCCCCCCCCCATTTTTTTTATTGTTTTTTGTTTCTGTGATTTCTGACATGGACTTTAGAACTGGCTGTTGTGGCTTCCTTTTGAGATTCACTTAACTGATCCCAAATACTCTCAGAGAAGACTTAAATGATGACAATGATTACGCAATTGGATTTTTTTAATTTTTATTTTTCTCAGATACCTATACATAAGAAGATGGTCGTTCCCTTATCCGATCTAAATTATGTACATGTATCTAGTCTGTGTTTGCATGCTAAGCCAATTCATTAGAGAATTGTCAAATTCCATTCCCTGGTTAAATTTTCACAAGGCTTTTTCTAGATTTCATTTATTTCAAGTGCTGTATTTGGAGTTCTTGACATGCATAAAATGATCATCTGAGGTGGCAACAGTACTGCCTCAGCAGCAGTTCGCTAGAATTGAGACCTGTTTTATTGAGTTGTTGTTAATAAATTGCTTCAAAGTGCTATTTATGATTTCAAGTATGACATTAATATATGGTGATATTATGAAAAAGATATATCCATGGTTATTTGGCTTGTTGATATCAAGACATTTGTTAAACTTTCATGTACTTCTCTTTGTGACGGCCAGAGACATGGACAGTAAAGTCAATAAGGTGCACCGTTGATATAACCATGCAAAGGATCAATTTTGCTGCCTAAATGATTTTTGTAATGCACATTGCTTACCATTCGAAAATTCAACATGATCTTTGATCAGTACAGGTTTTAGTTGTTATTTTCCCATTGTCTTGTCACAACATTTGTAACATAATCACAATTTTTTTGTTTGCCAACAAATACATGATTCCGGATATTTGTTTTCTACATGTGCAGCTTGTGGAACTGTTAAAGTCTTGTGAATACAGGACATTAGCAATTGGCGATGGTGGAAATGATGTGCGAATGATACAACAGGCTGACATAGGGGTAGGCATCAGTGGCAGAGAAGGGCTGCAGGCAGCAAGAGCAGCTGATTATAGCATAGGAAGTAAGTTATCCCCTCTCCTATTGTGTTAATGAGGACAAGTTCATGAGTTCTCCTAGTGCATCTTTCTGCCTTCTTTGCTTGTATAAATTCTTGCTTTTTTGTTTTTGCTTCAAAAAAGAAAAAAAAAACAACTAAAGAGAGAAAAAGTGACTAGATTTTACCGTATTTTTGAAATTATACATTTATTAAGAAAAGTTTAAATGCATTGATGTATGTCTGAATCTCTCGCTGGAATTTTTCATTTTCTCAGAAAAAGCGCATGATTTGCTTGGCCTTCAATGTTTGCACAATTAATACGAAGTTAAAACTAGCTTTGAATTTCCCTGGAAATTGATAGTAAGAAGCCTTCTATTTTTTAATTAGGACCATTTGAGATTTGTTATTGTTCGCATTGCATGCTGCATTTAGGATTTGATCCCCTTTCGTCTTGTGCGTTTATCTTCCAGTTATAGTTGTTTTTACAGACACGTAAATATTCTCATACTTCGTTGTTAATTGACAGTTGTTCATCTGTCCCCTGTCCCATGCTTAATTATGGATATCTTCTGCAGTGAATCATTTGATATTGAGATTTTAGTTATTCCCTTTTTATGATCCTTCTTGGCACATTATATCGTCTTCCTGATTTCACTATGCAATTTAAAAAAAGTAGTTTGAGGGTGAGCCTTGGTGCAGTGATAGAAATTGCTGCCCCTGCGACTGGTGGTTGTCACGGAAAACAGCCTCTTTGCTTAGCAAGGGTAAGGCTGTGTACATGGACGCCCCTCCCTGGACCTTGCAATGTGCGGAAGCTTTTATGCACTGGGTTGGCCCTTTTTTAATTTTAGAAAAAGAGTTTGGCTGACAAGCTGTTATTCAACAATTGTAATGGTAGTGTAATTGCCAGCTCCTTTTCTGTGATGTAATGAATGTTTTGACCATGTCTAAAGTGGTTCCTCCCCAAGGGGTTTCCTCTTAGAATTGTTCATCAAAATAGAAATTCATCAAAGTTATTGAGGTTTTGATCTTCGTGATTGAAGAAAGCAACATTGATTTTCCTTAAATTTGATAATGAGAGAAAACAGTGGGCAAAGAATGAGAAATTTCTTAGAATGAAAGGGAGACCATAATAGCTAGAAATATTACAGTTTAGTAAGTTTGACACCAGCCATGTACTTACCTTTAATACTGATGAGTTAATGCCAGCAACATTAATCCAGCCATGTTATGAGCTCAGCTTCTCTGGTCAGGATCCAGAAAGTTAGATAGGTTTTCAATCTCTCATCAGTGATTTTTAAATGTTCTTATTGTGGCCCTTCAGATTTTCTAACAGTTTATTTGACATAATTTTGGTTATTGACCTGGTGAGTTATTACCCAATGAAGAATAATGCATTCAACATCTGTGTATGGTGCTTGCCAAAGATACAGGCCATTGAGAGGAGCATGGGTATGCTATGGAGCAAAAATAATTTCTTTCTGCTTTTATGCAGGACAAACTTCTGCGTGACAAATTTGATAATTTGGAAATATAAATTCAACACATTTTTTCTCACTTGAGAAATTCACAACTTTGTTTCTGGTATTCACTGTGTTCAGTTCAGGCTATCTAATAGATAGTCAGATTCTTTATTATGTGTGCCCTAGTATGGAATTTCCAATGAGTTCAACCTCATGTGGGAGGCTCTGACTGGATTACAATCTGAAGACTTTTTAACTGATCCTTGTTGTATGGAGGTTTAAGTTCTCAGTTGGCATGAAGATAATAAAGTTTGGCAACCAATCTTGTTTCCCAGTACCTATCAATGAATTATTTTGTAATGAAATATTTAGGCTTCAGCAATTGGTGTAACTTCTTTTACTTAATATGTACCACTGTTTTTCATGGTTCTCCAGAGTTTCGGTTTCTGAAGAGATTGATACTTGTTCATGGGCGCTATTCATACAACCGCACGGCGTTTCTCTCCCAGTATTCTTTCTACAAGTCATTATTGATATGCTTTGTACAGATTTAGTAAGTTCCTATTGCATAAGCCAACCACACAAACTTTTGCAAGTATTCTGATTCTGATTTCATTACAACTGCAAAATGTTTGTTGCAAATATCATGTTTCCATGACTTTGGTTTGTCCTCTTAATGTTACCGTGCCTTGGTCTTCGCTCTGCTAACATTGGATTGTATTTAGTTTTTCTTTTATATCAGGTGTCTCTGGAACCAGTCTGTTCAACTCTGTAAGTCTGATGGCTTACAATGTATTCTACACAAGTATACCTGTTCTAGTTAGTGTACTTGACAAAGATCTTAGTGAAAGGACCGTCATGCAACACCCGCAAATTTTGTTTTATTGCCAGGCGGGAAGGTCGGTAAAGTTCTTTCTTCAGCACAAATTGTTAATGTCTTTTTGTTTGCTTGTTCTCTTGCGCGTTTGTTTGATTTGAAGTACTGCAATTCTTGCACTATGGTGCTGGGTCCATGATATTGTTGCAGGCACTTGTACTAAGCTATTGTCACTCATGCAACCAGGCTATTGAATCCGAGCACATTCGCTGGATGGTTTGGACGGTCTTTGTTCCATGTGAGTGATGTTTCTTTTTTGATGAAAAGTTTGAAAACTATTTTTCTGTTTCTAGCGCATTGAATTTTATTTCACTAATGCATTTAAAAAGGAAATAGGGTTTATATGTTGAGCATTTGGTTTTGCTGGGGATGTTGAAAATACTCCTTAATTTGTTCAGAGATTGAGATTTTACTGGTATGGTTTTGTTACTACTGGCCATAACAGGGCTTGCTGAATTGATAGACCAATCTGAGGCTAAATGCAACCTATCCATATATTGTGGCATTAATATTATCTATGAAGTTTAGTTAAAATATCAGGTCCTAAAACAAATAAGTTGATTTTCACAGAGGGGCAAAGAAAACATTCTACTGAATCTTGGCCATCTGATCAGTCAATCAGAGTTTAGAACAGATTAGTGGCTGATTTATAGGCCTGTGGCTCTAATTAATGAAAACTCCATCAGGCTGGCAGCCTGTACAAAGCTGAAGGACCGTTTTAGGAATTTTGAGCCACATTGATCATATTGGATCTAGATTGAATTGGTTGATTGTTTGTCTGATGTGAGGAGCAGACTAAAGTTGTGGGCCACTCCAGTGACGTGACCATGAAGCAAAATCAAGGGATCAATTGGACAGTGAGGCTGTATATCTAAAACATGGCCTAGACTTTCAAACAATGGGATCTTGGGATCTATCAGTCCTACCAGAAGAGTCTTGGAGGTTTTGTCTGGATCAACAATAATTTATAATTCTGCATTTGAGAGTGATTGTTGAGATGATTCCATATGAAGGATCCAGTTCACTGCATAAAATGATAGCATTTGAAAGCAGTCTGCTGGGTCTTTTCTGGCCTTTACATATTGTTTGGACTAGTTATGTTTGTGCTATTTGTCAAATGCTTAAGTGGGCAGTGTTTTCTTGTAGAATTACTAGTTGGTTTTAGAGCTTTTGGCACTTGTATATGACTTAGAATTTCCTAACGTCTTTCTAACATGTGGGACTTGGTATCTCCCAGTGTAACTTGTGACATTCACTCCTGTCCTATTCTCTGATGCCTTAGCCAAGGCACCATTATGGTGGGTACTCTCTACACCTCTTGCAGAACTAGGCACAGCCTCATCATGCCTATTATGAGCCTAGATAGTGCTCCCACACCTCTCTGTGGAACGATGTCTGATCAAGTCTGAGGCAGTGCCTCTCACTGCCCTTGGCCTTGTGGTAGTGCCCCTTTTTGCCCAAGCCATACATGGCAAACGTCCCTTAGGTGGGCTTTGATACCTTATGCCACACAGCCTGATTCATTTCTAAATTATAAGTAGCTTTTAGGGCTTTCCAGATTCATATAAGTGCCACATTGCGGGTACTAAAAGTTAAATGTATCAATTTGATGGTGGGTGGTGAAACTTTAAATACATGGAATATGTGTTGAATATGAATTTCTAATGCATGAGCATCAGAAGAGTAGTTCTTTGATTATCATATCAAGGACTTGTTCTGCCCCTTAGCAGGGACAAGTGAAGTACGTTTAGCAACATTTTTGGAACTTTTGATACTGTGTGGAGAACAGCGGATTTTGTAACCATCCCCGTTCATAGGAGCTGTGAATTTTCAGCTGCCCATGGGAAATCTGGATATATATTTTCTAAAGCATTTTCCGTTTAAATATGTGGCCTATCTTATGAGCAAATTCCCTAATCTTTGCTCTACAACAATTTCAATGGAAAACACATTAGATTTTGGGCTAAGCTTTTAAACTAGCCATTTTTGGTTGGTTTTGAACCGTGCTTGTGGCTATCCGTCCATATTTTTGCTCTTCCGCTCATCAGTGATAGTGTAAGGGAAAATGAGAATCCATTATGCTTGATCAACTATATTAATATTCCACACATTTTTTGCACTTGGGAACTGTAATTATCTTTAGTTTCATACAAGGATCTAAAGTTTAGCTCTTCACCCAGCAAGAGTTCAAGAAAAATGTGAGTCCATTATGCCTTCTTAGTTCTTACCTATATATAGAAATCACAGACGGTTGCAATTGGAGCTGAATTAATTTTTAGCTATGAAGAAACTATCAAAATTTTTGTTTAGTTCTAAATGTTTTCTTATAAGGCAATAACTGTTTGACTTAATTGGATTGACCTCTGGTACTAATGTGGGAATAAAGTCGGAAAACATGCTAATTTGTTATGGTTGGGCCAAATGATACTGATTCTGGGTTCTGGGTGGTTGCACTCCATAGTAGAATCTAAAACCATGATTGACAGCCTGATGATTCATTGAGCCAGCCATTCTGTGTTCTTAGGCACTCACTTTTTGCTGCTGCTACTGTTTGCAGGCACTCATTGTCTTCATGATAAGCATCCATGTGTATGCGGGAGAGAAAAGTGAAAAGGAAGAACTTTCAATGGTCGCCCTTTCTGGATGTATTTGGTTGCAGGCTTTTGTTATTGCATTGGAGACAAAGTAAGCATCCATGTTTCTGATTAACATGTCAGAAGAGGATAATAAATTGCAGGAAACTAGCTCCATCACCTAACTTCATTACCATTCAATGTACAGTTCATTTACTATATTGCAACATCTTGCAATTTGGGGGAACTTGGCTGCCTTTTATCTCATTAACTGCGTTGTCAGTGCCCTTCCATCAGCTGGATTGTACACAATAATGTTCCGTCTTTGTAGAGAGCCAACTTATTGGATAACAATGTTTGTGAGTAATTCATGTCAATTCTCCTTATTTTTGGTTGGAGTATGCTGAGGCAATCTGCATGAGAAGTGGGAGGTCAAGCTGCAGATGGGAAAACTGGGCCTCTCTGAGTGGGACCATCAGGAATATTTTCTGCCCAGAATGTCATTATGGTCTGGTTGTCAGGAATATTTTCTGCCCAGAATGTCAATATGGTCTGGTTGTCAGATGGGTTACATCCATAGATCAAAGGAGTCTTTTCTAGTGCTGGGCTTCTTTTCTTTTCATAGATGTGCCATGTTGGATAACTGAGCCAATCTTATTTTCAGATGTGTGGGCCACACTTGAAGAATGACCTGTGATTTCCACTCCTCTGTTTGGTTGGCAACCTTGCCTTGAAGACCTCAGTTTCTCATGGACATTGCCCTGTCTCTTAGTTATTGTTAAGCTTTTGAATCTTTGATTCACTTGTGCAGAAATATTGATCCAGTTGTTTTCATATTTCAGCTCATAGTTGCTGCAGGAATGGGACCTATCCTTGCTCTCAAGTACTTCCGCTATACATACAGATCCAGTGCCATAAACAAACTTCAGCAGGCAGAACGTTTGGGTGGGCCCATTGTATCTTTGGGTAGTGTTGAGCCACAGATGAAATCCATCGAGAAGGATGTTGCTTTGCTGTCCATATCACAGACAAAGACAAGAAGTCCAGTGTATGAGCCACTGCTATCTGATTCCCCTACTGCCAGTAGACGTTCTTCGGGACCCGCAGCACCATTTGATTTCTTTCAGTCCAGCCAGTCAAGACTTTCATCCTCATATTCCAGAAACTGTAAGGACAACTGAATCCAGTAAGCATTGTATGCCTCTCCAAAACCTTTCCACTGCATATTTTTGCCTGTTACCAAGGTAATCTAGCATATATTTTAGTCTCACTGATTAGCGCACGAAGTATGCTATTGTGGGCCTTTGCACAGCCATAACCACCACTTTTGATGGTTAAATTTTGTCATACTGTAATAGTCCAAAATAAAAGTCTCAAACTCTGCTTTCTTTACAATGTACATTCTATGGAAAGTGCTATTCTTTTGAGGATTGAACATATAACTGCTTCTAGTTTACAATCTCAAAAATGTGCGATCGTTGAGGCTTGAACTTCTGCTGCATCTGCAGATGCATCTCCGCATAATCCTGTCTGAGCCACGCTAGCGTGTAAAGATCTGTCATGTTGACTTGTCCGTTGAGCTTCATGAAATTGGAGTTCTCCACTTCGATTGAGGGTTTGATCAATGAAATCATCATTGTTTGGGAACCCACATTTGTTGCTGCTCAGCTTTCCTAAGGCATGCAGGAATTCATGGATTTACTTTTGGGGATTAGCTACTTGTGGCCTAGTTCGTGATTAAAAGAATGAAAGCTTGTTTATTCTGTAGTGATTGATTATCATTTATCATCTCTGGTTCGGGTAAAACGTAAAAGAGGTTGGCAACCTTGATTCCAGTGGACAAAATTCCAAGCCCATATTTTGGGAGATAGATCTTGGATCAACTTGCTCATGTACATGGATAGAATTATGAGGACTTTGAATTCTATATCCCCAACTTACGTATGTGGATGAACATGCATATGTACATTGATGAGTACATAAAAATGTGTTATAAATCAATCCCATTGTGTGATTATGACCCTCGCGTTTCTTGCCTGTGATATGGGATTCCAACATGCCATTAAGCTTATCTGTCTGAGAAGCCCAGCCTTCTATACGTAAGCGTATATGCTAACAATGTCATGCATCTCATATTCATGCTTAGCATGTGTCATGCATGGTGAAATGTATATGCGAGGACAGTAATATGAGCGAGACATGCGATCGTATACATGGAAGATGTTGTCTGCTTCCTAGTTGAATGCCAATCTTCGCACACAAATTGAGTGCTACAATAATGAGTACGTAGCGTGGGGTGTACCCTTTTTGAATTAAGAAAAAGCCAACTTCTGGTCGGTCCCTTTGATAGGCATCAGTTTCAAATGCCTGTTTTGGTGAAGCTCTTTTATTAGCACTAAAAGAAGTATCCATGCAGAAAACTGGCAGGAGGACCACCGTATGTTTCGGCAGTGCACTTAATGCGGGTCTGCATTGCTTCAAATGATCGGTCCTAATACTAATTTAGTGCATTCATTTTCAACACCTTGATATGGATGACGAAAGCCCGTAACGCCCATCTATGTATGGAAAACGAAAATCGCACAAATTATACTTTTGTTACAAAATTCATAATATTTATAAAATTCATTTTTGTGTGTAAAATTATTTATTTATTTATTAGTCAACAAATATATATTCAACAATTTAGATGATGCCTATCGCATGATATAGGTCACTCTTGTTCCCAAAGTAATTTCAACGGTAAGATAGTAATTGGGTATGGGTTTTACCAGTGTGGCCAACTTGAAAATCTAATTTCTATGATTTTAATAATTAAGAAAATAAATTATATTTAAATATCTTTACAAGGAAGTTAACCCAAAATTAATGTAATGAAGTCCTGGATGGCAGTGCATCCCCTCGTCAACCTTCTTTTCATTTGGCTACGGTCTGTTTGGCGCTTGCGTGTTTGTGTCCCGGCAACGTCTTCGTCGGCCTTTACATATCTGTTGGAGATGGGCATGACACGAAAAATATGTATGACAACTCCATCGAGATTCGATCCTTTTCTCCGCATATATAAATCGAATTTTAGTCGCATGCAATCAGCTATTGCGCCACGGACGTTGATCATGCCAAAACAGACACATCTGTTAAATCCGTGCAAAACTTAATGGTCCAAGCAAGTAAATGTTATGAATCGAATTAGAGTATCATTGGTATTTTTTGTTTCTTTAGATCAGTGGAATCTATAGTGAGAGCGTGGAGCCTCACGCCAATGTTATCTTGCTGGGTGGTGGTCCCCGTGCGAGAGCTGCCTCTGCCCGCCCTTCGTTTTGCAATTGGCCTTTTCCAACCCTCTACAATATTGTTGACAACTTTCAACGTAAGTTACATGTGCTTACAAAGACTAGGAAAAGTAAGGTCCCTTTCAAACTCTTCTAAACTAACCTACCTTCACGTGGCTTTCTGATGCATCAGCCTGAACCATTGCAGGCTACTACAAGGGATCATAGCCCACGAATCTGAACCATACGTTAGTGGGAGAGAAGAAGTAAAATCTGCTCATCACCATTTGATCATGTAAAACATCTTTTGGGAATAAAATTCTGAAAACCAAGGTGAACAATATCTCATATCTACTGTAGTAAATTGAGATATGACAAATGGCATCAAAGCCACTTTTTAATTACTATCTTGTGGGAATATAGGTTATAAGTTTACCTACCCTTCGATGTTGAGATATGAGAGAATGCAGTAAACTCGGCATGACCTCACACTATAGAGAGTGTGAGGTATTATCCATTTTGGAAAATTGGATCTCATAATTTATCCCTAGTTAAAATGCACCTAATTTGATTGATTCAGAGTGGTTTGCGTTATGTTCCAAAGTTTCTTCCACCGGCCATCTGGCCCAGAGATTCCTCAGCTTCTTGGGGTATCACATTTCTCTGCTATTATCTGTACTCCACCTTGCAATTAGCTCGAGCTTATACGTGCCGTGTGCAGACGGCCTTGATAAGGCAATCGTCTCTGCTGAAGTAACTGTCGCCTGCAAGTTGTTTTTATTTTGGACCTTAACAGCTGGTATGCCTCAGTCGTTTGTTTCCTCCTGCTAAGTACTCCTCAGTTAAGCCATACATGCAAGACACCAAGACCTTTCATTGCGAGTATGCAATGCAATACGAAAGCTAGGTTGGGTGTCTATCTCACTGATCGGCTCATTCATTGGGCCAAACATGTAAAACAACATAAAAAGACGGCAAAGAAACAAGAATCAAAACCGTAATCGAATCTGCAGAATAAAAGTCAGTATCAGATTAAATTCAGATTATGGAGGGTGAATATGAGGATCTAGATATATAAAAATAATCGTTGGAACACTTAGACCGATGTGAAGGAGGTCTACTAGTTGCCATGAGCAGGTGCAGGAGGTAATTAATGTCTACTATCTCCTGGCTTGTATGGTTCTAACTTCTAGCGCCCAAAGGGAAAACCCAGGCAACGTCCCTCCACTTGGTCGCCAGGTTTCCAGAAATGTAAACCAAAGACATGCCTAAGTAGCAAGAGACCGACGTCCTTTCAGCTGGCCTAGCTCTTTTGGATACCACAGCGATGATGTTGAGGAAGATGACAGCCTAATGGTCGAAGACCCAAAAGTAGCATCGATTGTTAATTGGTGGAACTCATCTGACGAACGCATCTGACATCCCTCAAACGTTATTTCCATTAAGCGTACGTCTGTGTGACGACCAACTCAGGATGACAATGCCATGTTGCCATATGACGGGTTTCTCTAAGATTTACCACACTTGAATGATTAAATGCCATGTTGCCATACTTACTTTTCTTGAGATGGACCATCTGTGAGAGGAAACAAAGGAATGAGTACAAAACTAAGTAAATAACGTACTGAAAATATATTTTTCTCTTAATAACTTAATTTTTTTAACTCAATTTACACAAACATCTATTGGGCAATCTCTGATAATCATCTGACTGGTTTAGTAGATCACAACATCAAGTCTAGGAAAGTAAAATCTTAACTCTTGGTAGTTGTCTTATCAAACTTTAAGACCTGACCATAATCTAAAAAATTTGACTTGTCCTATGAGTTCAGGAGGTCCAAAAACTCTAAAATCAACTATCTGATCACAAAAAATGAAGATCGGGAGGTCCCAAAACAGAGGATAAAAACTTGACCGTCCGTTTGTCAATCGTTGGTGATCTGGTGGAGCTGCTAGTGATCCCACTTGGGCTCGTTTGGTGCTAGGGGCTTCTGCACTGAATCTGGCCTAGTTTCCAGGCTTGCTCCCTAGTGCAGGCTGGCTAAAGCATTGGGCGAGGCCTAGCCGGCCCAGACATCTCATCCTAGCCGTTGAATAGAGGGAAAAACCCTAAGGACGATGGGATAACATCCCATCTGAATTTCTACAATCCATATTTTTTAAAAAATCTAATTTTTTTTTGAATTTTAATTTTCCAAAAAAATTCTAAAAATTTATTTTTATCAATAACATGTAAAAAAATTATCTATGGAATCCATCATAAATCATGTATAAAATCCAAGTCTTAGCCATTATTAAATCTGATAAAATATTCTAATGGCCAACAATAATCTAGATCTTTCACTATAATAATATTTTGAAAAATTGGAATAATATCTAAGTATGAAATAAAATCAATAAACAAATTAAATAGATCATGCCTTGTTTCTCGAAACATCTAAATCATTCAAATCAAACATATAAATATGGAATTTGTAAATCTAATACATGAATTTTATCTATTTAAATCATGCATTCAAATCCCCATAAATCTAGTATATTAATCTATGAAAATCTAATTAATATACTCTCTAATAAATGTATGCATAAATTAAAAAAATTAAATCAATGCATGAGTAAATCTAATGCATCAAATCTATAATCTAATTGATGCATTCATCTTCTTTTGCATTACTTTTTATAAAATCTAAATAATGCAAAATATCTTTTTAGTTACAAATTTGAAAATCGAAGAACCCCTACAACAAATTTGCCTCTCTTCTCTCCTTTCCCCTTCTTTTCTAATCGTAGCAAAAAGGTCTCTGGTTATATTTAAGAAACCCTAGTACACAACTGATAAGATAGGGAAGAAATAAAGAAGGCTTATTCTCTTATGGGTTTCGCTTTTTAAAAGTTAGAAAGGAAAAATAAAAGTAACTAAATCTCGCAAATTTGAATTTGAAACCTTTGACCTCTATTTTCATCAACCATGTTTCTAACCATCCGAATTACATAAATTGCTAAGATTTAAATAATAAATAAATCTTTTAAATCTCAAAGTCTACGGTCTACATACCAATTTTCAAAAATTCAACTTTTGCTATATAGCACAAAAGATAAATTTATTAAGTCTGGGTTATTACAAATAGGCCCCACCAAAACCTTGCAAGTAAATCAGACCAACCTCTTCCTCTTCAAAATCAATTTCATTTACTCAGTTGCAGAGCTTGCGGTCCATCAGGTGTTCATCCTCTTGCTCTCTTTTTCATGGCTTTTCAAGAAGAAGGTGTCGCATATTCTATCCCTGTCTTGATTCATGTAAATGAGCTTTAGGTAGCTCAGTTGCAGGTAGACTGATTATAGGACTCCCAAATTATATATGCAGGAGAAGGGGAACCCAATGACTCACCTATCGAGCAAGTGCGGCTTACTGTTCCGATTGAGGATGACAACACGATGCCGGTGTTAACATTTCGAGTGTGGGTCTTAGGACTCATCTCCTGCGTTGTGCTAGCTGGGACTGACCAGTTCTTTGATTATAGGCAGAACAGATTGTCTCTACCTCCTAGTTGTTTACTGATCGTGGCCTTCCCCATAGGGAAGCTAATGGCTGCAACATTGCCATCGACAACATGGAAAATACCAGGAATGAAATGGAAGTTTACCATGAATCCTGGCCCCTTCAATATAAAGGAGCACGTCATGATCTCAGTACTTGCTTATGCAGGAAGCGCTGATCCTTACGCTCTCGTAATTGTGCAGCAGATGAAGGCCTTCTTCCACAGAAACATAAGTACATGGGCAGCTCTCTTAGTAACCCAAACAAGCCAAGTAAGACTTTATATCCCTCACTGTATTCTGTGCATGTGGGGTCGACGATCCAGTTGGTAATTGCATGCTAGAAATTTCCTAGGCTGAACAGATAAGTAATCGTCAATTGATTTGGGCCCGAGCGATGGATAGTGAAGCAATATTTGGTGGCATCCATCGAAACAGTGGTTTTGATGGCTAAAACATATCTATAATTCAACTTTTTGCATAAGCCAGACCGTCGAATGACTAATATATCTACAATAAAATTTAAGTTTCTAATATTGTGGACTTTTTTATGCAAATGTAGTTGCTTGGCTATGGGTTCGCTGGATTCTTTGTTAAATTCCTCGTGGAATCTCCTTACATGTGGTGGCCACCCGTCCTTGCTGATGTTACTTTCTATAGGTTTGCTGTTTTCTCATCATTTTTCACTTCACAAGCTCTGTAAATCACATTGGATCAATCAATCGTCTTTTCCCACATGATTTTGGGCTCAGAAAGGATTTAAATCAGACAATTGGTTCATGACATTGATTTGGTCATTGACGGGTATAGTTGTGACTGTTAATATTTCTCTGACGGCTGCCCATTCATTCTTTTTCCTCAACAATACGACTGATCAGTCCGATATTCTTTGGCCTCTCAGGACATTGCACGAGAAGACTGTGAGGAAAAAAGGAAGCTTCACAAGGCTGCAGTTCTTCATCATTGTTTCAGTCTCAAGTTTCGCGTACTACATTGTCCCTGGTTATTTTTTCCAGTCCTTGACCGCCCTCTCGTTTGTTTGCTGGGTATGGAAGGATTCGGTCACAGCCCAACAGCTTGGTTCTGGTCTTCATGGCCTTGGTCTTGGATCTTTTACCTTGGATTGGTCTACTGTGACTAGCTTTTTAGGCAATCCCTTGTTTTACCCAATCTCTACAGTGGTGAATATGACGGTTGGCTTTATAATATTGCTTTATGTGATAACCCCTTTTGCGTATTGGACTGACACATACAACGCCAAGCGATTTCCAATCTTCTCTGCTAATCTGTTTGATGACGAGGGAAATCAGTACAACATATCCCGTGCTTTGGATGAGAAGAACTTTGTCTTTGACGAGGCTGGCTACAAAAGCTACTCGAGAGTCCACCTTAGTGCCCTATACACATTTGCATGGGGATTTATGTTTGCATCGATCACAGCGAGTCTTTCGCACTTCGCTTTCTTTTATGGGAGGTGAGAAATCACATTCCCATGAAATATTGTATCTTCATTAAAAATGTCTAGTTAAAAGTGTCAGTAAGTATTTCTAATTTTTTGAACTTAATGTGGAGCTTATAAATGTAGGTCTGTTTGGAAGCAACTAAAACAGGCACGTTCAGCTGAAAGCCAGCTAGGTGATATTCACATTCAGACCATGAGAAAGAACTATGATCCCATACCCCAATGGTGGTTCTACACAATCTTGATTACCACAACTGGGCTTTCAATTTTCACATTGGAAGGATTTGGACGGCAACTACAATTACCATACTGGGGAATTTTCCTTGCCATTTCATTAACTCTCATTTTTATCATTCCAGTTGGTGTAATTCAAGCCACCACGGGTCAGGTAATCTCTCTCTCTCTCTCTCTCTCTCTCTCTCTCTCTCTCTCTATCATATGGAGACACGAGGACACGGGATGTCCATCTTGGATCATTCACGGCCCAACAGTCGAGATGCTGAATTTTCTTTGCAGGGCATAGCGCTGAATGTGGTATCTGAGCTCCTATTAGGATATCTATACCCTGGCAGGCCTCTAGCTTATCTTTCATTCAAGGTTTATGGCATGTTGATCATGTCCCAAGCCCTGAGCTTCCTAAAAGATCTCAAGTTTGCCTACTACATGAAGATTCCACCCAAATCGCTCTTCATTGCTGAGGTAATTTTCTACCCATAATTAATCTCGAGTTACTTTCCATAAGCCTTGGCATCACATTTCGTCAAATAAAACTTATTTCCCATGATGTTTCTTGACTTAATCCATCCGATTATACCCTTTCACTAATTTGTTGAAAGCTCATGTGATGCTGGTATAACCATTTACATGGCCCAGGTAGTTGGAATGCTGGTGTCTTCGTCAGTGAACTTTGGTGTTACGTGGTTGTTATTGACTAGCATTAAGAACATCTGCGATGTGTCGAAGCTGCCCCCAGGAAGCCCATGGACATGCCCCGGCGGCCATGTGGGGAATAGCATTTTAGCTATTTGGGGCATTGTTGGCCCTTCCAATTTGTTTGCCCCCCATGGAGACTACTCAATGATGTATATCTTTTTCGGCATCGGCGTATTGGTGCCACTGCTAATATGGATCGTATCACTGGCATTCCCTTCAAAGAAGTGGATAAGGGAAATAAACTTCCCTATAATACTGCTTGCAGCTTCGTATTTGCCTCTGTCTGGTGCAGTCCATTACTTGTCTTGGTTCCCTGTGGCGTTCTTCTTCAACTACATTGTCTACAAGAGATACAAAGGGTGGTGGGCGAAATACAACTATGTGTTGGCATTGGGTTTGGATGCTGGAGTTGCCTTCATGTCTCTGCTGACGAGCTTTGTTCTTCAAAGCCAGGGTGTGTATGGAATACGGTGGTGGGGCTTGTCACTTGATGACCACTGCCCACTAGCACAGTGTCCTACAGCCCCTGGTATAGAAGTCCGGGGCTGCCCAGTCTATCATTAACATGAGTTATAGAATACTGTTGTAACTTCGGAAAGGATGAATGAATGTGGATGTAATTGTGGCTTGTTTGGTATGCTAATTCATCCCTGATTGTTGGGATAAAATATTTGTACACTATTGGATGTCACTTATCGATATGGCCACTTGGTTGTCTAGTATTTTAACCTCAATTTCTTACACAATGAAGATTAGTGCTATTCTCATGTTGCCTGTTAGTATATGGTGACCCAAATTCTGTTTTAATTAGTTCAAAGATCTCGTGGTGCGACAAACATGGATTTTTCATAGAGATCTGTGGTGATAGAGGAGAGATCGAGCTGTTAGGCCTAAATCTTGTATCCCACCACTGATTTCCTAGGTGGTAAAGGAGCTCCACCCTCGCGGTACGGACTGTACGTCTGAAGACATGCTGTGAAGTCATCACGGATAGCAACATGGCACTGGCGATGCCAATACAACACTGGCGACACTAGGCAAGGTGGCGTCGACGGTGCCAAATCCAGTGCTGGCGGCGCTAGCGACAAGACTCGTAAGGAAATTTTTGGCAGTTTTCCGTGTAGATGAATTTTAAAAATTTTACGTAAAGTTATTTGAGAAAAATTCATATGCACACTTATTCTCAATATAGTCTATCTCTTTCTCTTCTTTTAATTGTACTTAATTTTTGTTATAGTGAAACTCTCCTTCTCTACCAGTAGTTTTTACCCATTCAAGGAGTTTTCTACGTAAATCTGTGTATTGTCCTGTGAGTTTATTGGCCATCGCATTCACCTAATTCTTCACACTGCCCATTAGGCTGATAGGTTTGTTTAACTAGCTTTACATAATCCTTCTCGTGCTCTAATGTTTTCTTGGATTGGAATGAACCTATCAACCTCATCATGAACCTATTAACCTCATAATTAACAAAAAAAGAAACAAGGAAGGAAAGGTCAAAAATCAATTGAAACAAAAGGGGTTGGTGATTTGGATCATCTAGTCTGATGGAATTGCCATGTTGATCCTTACCCAGCATTGATTAAGACAATGCCAATGGCAAATGAAAGATGGCCTTTCTTATTGAAGAAATCTGAACATAACTACTAGTGTGGCCCAGTTTGGTATTCTAAAGTTTATTTGCAAGTGGTTGACATAGTCAGGTCTTATGTTGAGGTGGGACCCACAATAAGATATTGGGCACGAACATAACTCCTCTGAGTGAAATAGGGTTAGTTGGGCCTAAGCTTCAATTTTCATCTTTAAAGGTCTATGGATGTTGGAAACTATCCCTGCTAGGGCTGGAGCACCTTGTTTAGGGGGGATATCGATTACGGCTGATTAATTCCATGCAAGTACGTGAGATGGGGGGATGCCATGATGGTGTATATGTAACTAATGAAAATACGAGCTCAGGTGAAATTATTTTAGATCAACACTGTTAATAAAATTTAAATATCATATTTTAGTAGTATATAAATTACTACCCAAAAATAAATTATACATTGACCACATCAAATAAAATGGAAGAGATCAAATATTTAGCTCTAATGTGATATTTATTTCTTGTAAAACTTTTACTTTTTATCATCACCATTATTTTTAATTATTATCTTCGTAACTGCATCAATTAGCAAGAATGAATTTGTAACACCCTCAACTCTAGTCAATGTGAAGTACTATCTGCTTTGGGCCTACCAAATCCAACTGGCACGCAGAGCTCGCACGATTTTGCCCATTTAGGCCTACTTTTTAGCCCAAAAGGTGCCTCATAATTACTTGTCACAGTTTACATTCGAACTTCTGATCTCAAGTCATATTTGTTTCAAAACCAATGTTGATACTAACTGAGCTACTGATACAAATTGTAACAACCTGCGCCCCTATCGAGGTATTATCTGCTTTGCGTCACGTCCAAGGATTACGTCCCAAAGCCCACCAGTTCAGTTGGTATCAGAATTGGTTTTGAAACCAATATAACTTGAGATCAGAGGTTCGAATGTAAACTGTGGCAAGTCATTGTGAGACGCCTTTTGTGGGGCAAAACCGTGTGGGTGAGCACTAGGATGTAACTCAAAGTGGACAATACCTCGACAGGAGCTCGAGTTGTTATAGAATTACTTAAATAAAAGTGGACAAAAATAATGATTAAAAGTAATTAAGAAATACATGAAACTACTTAAATTTATAGAGGACATAATTCAAGATGGATAGAAATGAAACAATAGAAACTATTTAGCTAACTACATGTAGGTTGTAAAAAGTGTTAATGATTATGAATTATCACTTCTTACTTTTTCATTTAAAAAGTATATTAATTTTGTTTAATTCATCTTATAATTAGCATCATATGCATTTTACTAACAAATTTTTCTGCATGTCATTTACACTTTTTCTAAACATTTTGGTATCTTTTGTAGCCACCCATAAAATTTAAAAGAATTTGGCCTACCCAAATTTCTTCAAACCTGCAAAAGACAATTGGTGTCAGATAGAAATTAGATGATGGAGGCAAATATTAGGGGTGTAAGTCAGGGCGTTTCAACTTGAACCTAGCTGCCCCAACCTGAATACTAGGTAGGGTTGGGAAACTATTATTCAACTCGAACCAACACCTGTCTTGGGTGAGGGGCGAGTAAGGGGGAAGGGCAACCTGCTCCAACCCAAATCCCCATCCCTTCTTTTCATTAGCAGTCAAATCTCTACTTTGGGTATTCTTTTTCCCATCAAAGGTCTAGATATGGTTGACTACATATTCAAATCCCCACACCAAAGAAAAAAAAAGTGGGGATCTTGATTGAAGTAAAAGGATGAGATTAAACTTAACATAGAGTTGTAGGAGAGGATTTTATTAGTTGGATTTCCCAAAGTAGGTAGGAGAAATACTGGTTATTTGAACATGATTTTGTCATCTATTTTAGTCATACTATATAAATAAAATATGAGTCGATATTTTCTTATTCAATTCAAATTATATGGTAAAATTTTGCTTAGCTATATACAAGTTCTTGTGCCTTACCCTTCACCCATATATACGTTGTCTGAAATATTTGTATACAACTTATTGCACCAAAATTCTTGTACGAGACGTTTGCATTATTTATTTTTATATATTTAATTATTAGTGTAAAATTTATTTTAATAAAAAATTCATGTGAGTGATATTAAAACAATATTAAATTATATTGCTTCATTCATCTTTAAAGAACTTCAAGCCACACTTCAAATCAACCCGCATATATAGGGTTAGGGTTATGGTTGGAAAAAAGGTTATAAAAATAAGAACTAGGGTTAAGGTTGAAAAAAGATTATAAAAGTTAGTGTTATGGTTGAACAAACTCAAACCTGCCCTACTTACACCCTACATAATATGAGGAATATAAAAATAATCGTTGGAACACTTGGATGTGAAGAAAGTCTATTATTTGCCATTATTGCAGGAGATGTATCTCCAAGCTTGTATGGTTCTAGCTTCTAGCATCCAAAGGGAAAACCTAGGCTATGTTCTTTCTCTTTATCGCCAAGTTTAAGGATATGTAAACTGAAGACATGCGAAAGTAACAAAAGATAGATGCCTTCTTGGCTAGCCTAGATCCTGTGGACATCAAGAAAATGCTTTTCAGGAAGATGACAACCTAATTATCGAAGAACCAAAAATATTCTGGATTCTCAATTGGTGGAACCCGAAGACATTGACATTTGTGGGCTTGAGGGAAAAAAATATACTTACAACCTACCAAATCAGGATTAATAGGCCCCACACAAACTTGCAGGTAGACCAGACCACCATCTTCCCTTCAAGTACAAATTCATTTCCTCTGTTGCACAACTTGCATTCCATCAGTTGTTCTTCCTTTTCTTATTTCATGGCTTATCAAGAAGAAGGTGATACATATTCTATCCTGGTCTTATATCATGCACATGAGCTTTCTAAGATAGCTCAATTGCCGTAGACTGATCATGGGACCTCCAAATTATATATGAAGGAGAAGGGGATCTCAATGATGACTCGCCTATTGAGCAAGTGATGCTTATTGTTCTGATAGAGGATGATAACACGATGCCGATGTTAACATTTCGAGTGTGGGTCTTAGGACTCGTTTCGTGCATTGTGCTAGTTGGGATGGACCAGTTCCTTGATTACAGGCAGAATAGATTGTCTCTACCACCTAGTTTGTTTATTGATCATGATCTACATCATAGGGAAGCTAATGACTGCAACATTGTCATCCACCACATGAAAAATACCTGGAATGAAGTGGACGTTTACCATGAATCCTGGCCCCTTCAACATAAAGGAGCACGTCATAATCTCTGCCTTTGCTTATGTAGGAGGCACTGATCCTTATGCTCTTGTCATTGTGTAGCAGATGAAGGCCTTCTTCCATAGAAGGATAAATCCATGGGCAGCTCTCCTGGTAACCCAAATAAGCCAAGTAAGACTGTATCTTTCATTGTATTCTTTACATGTGCGCTCGACGATCAGGTTGATAATTATATATGTTAGAAATTAATTTCCTAGGTTGAACAGATAAGTAATCAATTGAATTGTGGCCAAATTATAGTCAATTAAGCAATATTTGGTAGCATCAATCAAAAAAGTGGTTTGATGGCTAAAGCAACCCAAGAAAAGTATCTATAGTTCAAGTAGTGTTTTCTAGCATTTTGTGAGGCCCTGTAAAATTTTTGGAATGTGTTAGGTGTGTGTACAAATCAAAAATGGACAGTGCCTACTTAAAGTGTAACAATTCATAGAAAGTATTGAGATAAATAGAAAATTATGATGAGTATGAGTAATGAAATGAGTAATATCATGTTCAAGAAGGAATTACAGTGATAAAAAGGGGTTGAAAAGCATGATATGTAGTCTGCATATGTACTTGGAGACATACACCTCTGGAGCACCATAAGGAAATAGGTTTAAAATACTTCATCGTTACTCCCAAACCCCATTTAAGTTCAGCCTTCTCCCAACATCCCTCATTGTTTGAGAAATTCCCAACCCTTATAGATTTAAATCCCAACCCTTGCAGATTTAAATGCTAAAGTACTAGAGAGTTGAAGGCAAAGTGATCGGCATCATTCCGACGTTAAGGAAATCTTGATTGTGGTAGATTCAAATTGTGGAAGCTGATGCTAAGATTGGGTTTTCATTTTGCAATCGAATTTTGTGGAGTTTAGTTGGAGTAAAGTAACTAATAAGTAAATTGGTTATTCATTTATTATTTTTGGTAGATAGAATCCCTAAAATCTAGATTTTCAAAGCAAATCCCCATAATTGGGAAGCTAAGGTTTAGGGAAAACATGATTTGAGTGATGAAATAAATGTTTAGTTTATGAATTAGAGTGTAGATTTTATTAATATATATATATATGTGGATTGGGAAAAAACCTCATTTACAGATAACAACTATGTTGTAGTCTGGAACTTGCACTCTAGATGTTTAATAAAATGCCAATTAGAAAGGTATAACATGCTTAATCTATGTTGATGATGCCATAATCGCTTTTGAATGGAGTGAAGTTGAGTTTTGGGAAAAGTTAGGAAATGGGAAAAATGTAGAATTCTTTATGAATTGAATAAGTTGAATGTTAATTGGGATAACAAACATGTTAAGATAAGGGTATATGTAGTTTGGGTAAAGAATTCCAAGTTAATTTTACCCAGGAATATGAACTTTGAGAAATACCTCCTACATGTTTGATGAAATGCCCTTAAGAGATGTATGATGTGATTGGCTTCTACTAATGGTTTCATAATTATCTCCTAAGCAAAATTTGAGTAAGTCATAGAATAAGCCTTAGTTAGCCATAGGTTAAGGGATTTAAGACTTATTACAGAAACTCAATTATTTGGTTACTATTGCATTCAAATAATTAGGAGGTATGTCATTTTAATGTAAGATCTTCAAATGAAGCAGCAAAGCTTGTACACCAAAAGCTTTTAGTAAACAAAAGTTGTGGGAAGGTTATTCTAAGGTAAGCAGGTTAATTTTCTATAATTATTGATGTTTGAATGAAAGTTTATGAAATTTGTGCAAATGAGATTGAAATTAGATAAATATGTTGTATGGTATATTTGTATTCTTAGAAATGATTAAGATAGTAAAAGAATTACGAGAATCATGAGATAAAGGAAAGAATACAAATAGAGCATAGTGACTTAATGCAATTTGACATGATTATATAAGTTATAACTTACTTAGAGGAATGTGGAGAAATTCAATTGATGTATATGTGAGAAAAACAAACGTTTTGTGTATGTAGATGAGATATAATTAAACATAAATGAAGCATAAAAGGGATGTAAAACAGGCACAAAATGCACAAAACAAGCAAGTGGGCATCGATTTGACACCGCGGCATGCTACTATAGTAATGCACACCAATGAGCAAAACAGGATAGAAATTTTGATGATGCGACGTACTGTAGCATGATGTGGCTTATAGTAGTATAAGACTATAGCTCGGTCATAGTAGCAGAACATTATAACTTGTGCATTGTAGCTTGGGTATTGTTCACCGTGGCTTTAACACCACGACACGGGTTTTTATTCCACGGTGTGGTACTGTAGCACATGCTGTAGATGTCCTATAACAATATTATAGTGGTACTGTTCATAATGGAAATTTTGATTTTATGGATATTTTGTAAAGTATTTTGTATATATTTGGGAATGGAATTTATATGGTGAATATCATGCACTGATACCTTTAAGAATTCTAAGGAAAAATGATGATACAATAAACCTTGAGTCAAAACATAGTGCGATATATCTAAGTAACCTAGTGGTTAAGTGGTTTATGGAAAATAGACTTATGATAGAAGTTTCTGATTGGCCTTCGCCACTTATCTAAATATATGTTAGGTTGGAATAATTGTGGATTTATAATTATTATATAATTGGACTTAAGTGCCTGCCAGGATGGCCGATTGGTTAATTAAGATCCCACCCATAAAAAAGGCTTTGTTATTTGAAGCCACCTATTCTGGCGAAGAGGTCTGATCAATCTATTGGATATGTGACTCTTCTAATTACTTAATAGATGTGAAAGGAGAACTTGCTATTCTTGAAATGCAATGAGGGCGAGACACTACAAATATTAGTTAGGAATCTCGTAACATTCATGAAGGGAATTGTAGGGAGGGACTGGATCACTGGATCACATTTAAATGATAAGAAAGTTGAGTCCACTAGGTTGTGGTTGCCACTTGATTATGGTTAAGACCACTTTGCTTTTCTTTTATTGTGATTGTCACTTGATTGTAGTTAAGACCACTTTGATTGTGGCCGTGTCCACTTGATTGACAATCTCTCGAACATGGTACAAGTAGCAGATAAGTGATGACATGATTATAAGGAATAAGATAAAATGATAATTATCATTGGAATAACATGAGTGAATAGTATTTGACAATAGTTCTATTTGCATAAATTAACATTTTGTTCTGCTATTGTATTTTCTTACTTATTATTTTGATATATATATATATATATATTTATACTTGCTTACTAAGTTCCCAAAACTCACCCTATTTGATTAATTTTTTAGCTAACAGGTTGGAGGCTCAAGCCTAACCAGGGGTTGAAGCTCAAGAAAGGGATAAACCATGACTCTTAATCATTTTCCTATTTTGTGATGTTTTGGGCATGTATATAATTATAAAGTTATAATTTGTGAATTAATCAATGATGTAAATGATGTAAGCCAGGTATAACTTCCAAAACTCTTGCATGTCATCTTTTGAAAAAGCGATAAGGTAAATTTTCACACTCTATAACTATATGTATACATATACAGACAATGATTTTGGGTGTATGTGGATTATTGTGAATGAATGTACATGTTAAAGTGAACAAGGTTAGGTAAAACTCTGGCCATAGTTTCTCCTATTATTGTCGGAGTAGCGCCTCGGAAGGCGGGATGTTACACATTTCTAATATTTGGGCTTCAATTTTTTACTGAGGCCAGACCATCAAATTATTAATATCTTTAGAATAACATTTAGCTTTGTAGTATTTGTGGATTTTTCTTTTTTCTTTTTTCTTTTTTCTTTTTTTGGAACTATGTGCCTGACTAATTTTTGATGTAAATGTAGCTGATTGGCTATGGGTTCGCTGGATTCTTTGTTAAATTCCCCGTGGAATCTCCTTACATGTGGTGGCCACCCGTCCGGCTGACGTTACTTTCTATAGGTTCGTTGTTTTTTCCTGTTCTTTCATTTCACAAGCTCTGTAATTCACATTAATTCCAGCACTTGTCTTCTCTTTTAACTTGGTAAATAGGATGTTAGTTGTTCTTTGTTTCTCTGGAGCTCAATCAATCGTCTTTTCCACATGATTTTGGGCTCAGAGAGGATTCAAATCAGACAATTAGTTCATGACAATGATTTGGTCATAGCCGAGTATAGTTGTGCTGTTAATATATATTTTTCTGACGGTTTCCCATTCATTCTTTTTCCTTCAACAATATGAATATTGATCACCAGTCCATTCTTTGGCCTCTCAGGACATTGCACAAGAAGACTAGTGTGAGCCAAAAAGGAACATTAACAAGATTGCAGTACTCAAGTTTCGAATGCTCCATTTTCTCCGTCTATTTTTTCCCGTCCAACAACTTGGTTCTGGTCTTCATGGCCTTGCCTTGGATCATTCACGTTGGATTGGTCTACTGTGGCTAGCTTTTTAGGCAATCCCTTGTTTTACCCAATCTCTACAGTTGTGAATATGACGATTGGTTTTGCACTACTGCTTTATGTGATAACCCCTATTGCCTATTGGGCCAATGCATACAACGCCAAGCGATTTCCCATCGTCTCTGCTAATCTGTTTAACACGGACGGAAATCAGCACAGCATGTCCCATGCTTTGGATGAGAAGAAATTTGTATTTGACGAGGCTGGCTACAAAAGCTACTCGAGAGTCCACCTCAGTCCTCTCTACACATTTGCATGGGGATTTATGTTTGCATCGATTACAGCCACTCTTTCGCACTTCGGCTTCTTTTATGGGAGGTGAGAGATTACATTTCCATAATATATTGTATGTTTACTTAAAAATGTGTAGTTAAAGGGGCAATTTTCATAGGTGCCCTTAAGTTTTGATTAAATTACACTTAACACTATATAACTTTGCTTTTTGCAAGTATATCTCTAATATTTATTTCATCTTTTATGAATACTCTTGGCATCATGGTCCATTAAGAAATTATCATTAAGTCAGTAAATGGTGTTAAAATTGATTAAAAAAATTGATGAAAATTCATAACTCTTGAACCTTAAAAAAAAATTCAATTTTTACATTTTCCTAAAAAAAGTAAAGATATTTTTTATATTTTATAAATATTTTAAATTTATACTTCATTGTGAACGCTTTATTTGAAATTTATAATTTTTTTTTAGATTTTTTGGGTTATGAGCTTATGGGGGGTATTTTGTCAAATCTCATTAATTGATTCAACAACCATTTTTTAATGGATTGTAACATTAAGAATATTCATGGAAGACAGAATGAACCCTGGGGTATACTTGCCAAGAGCAAAGTTTTGTGGTGTCAAGTGTGATTTAATCAAAACTCATGAACATTCATGAAAATTACCCTAGTTAAAAGTGCCAATGAATATTTTTACTTTTTTGAACTTAATGTTGACCTTCATGTAGGTCTGTTTGGAAGCAACTGAAACAGGCACGTTCAGCTGAAAACCAGCTAGATGATATTCATATTCGGACCATGAGAAAGAACTATGATCTCATACCCCAATGGTGGTTCTACAGAATCTTGATTACCACAACGGGGGTTTCAAAAATTTCACATTGGAAGGATTTGGACGGCGACTACAATTACCAAACTGGGGATTTTTTCTTGCCATTGCATTAACTCCTATTTTTATCATTCCATTCGGTATAATTCAAGCCACCAAGGGTCATGGATGATCCCAATCTCTTGCATGCACATGAATGATCCCAAAGATCCAAATGTTGAATTTTCTGTGCAGGGCGTGGTTCTGAGTGTGGCATGTGAGCTCCTACTAGGATACATATACCCAGGCAGGCCTCTAGCTTATCTTTCATTCAGGGTTTATGGTAGCTTGATCATGTGTCAAGCCAGGGCTTCCTAAGTGGTCTCAAGTTTGCCTACTACATGAAGATTCCACCCAAATCGCTCTTCATTGCTGATGTAATTAATTATCTACCTATAATTAATCTTCAGTTACATTCCATAAGACTTCACATCACATATCGCCAAATAAAAATATTTCTTGACTTGCTTCACATGACTTTCCATGTTGTAAGAACCGAACCGTGATATGAAAATGAACTAGTTTTATGGTCCAACTAGTTCAACCGTTAGTTTATATTGTGATGTCAGTATGATATAATTATAACATAATAAATATTTTAAAATTTTATTTTTTTAAAAAATATAATTAAATATCTAATTAAATATAAATAGTTATAGATTACCTTTAAAACATATAATAATAATTATATATCATAGAAAAAATCTAATATGTATATAAAAATAAAAAAATAACTCTAAAGATTATAATGATAAACTACCAATATAATCTAACAAAATATTTAATAATTTAAAGAAAATTAACTAACTTGAAATGAGTCATATGTAAATATTTCTTTATTCTTCTATACTTGATTGAATTGATAATGTACCTAAAATAAAATCATAATATATTAACATAAATATAATTATATGATAATTTACATGGTTTACACGGTTTGAACAATTTCCAGGGAAATCCAGAAACCTGGTGCAGACAAGACCACTGCCTTGCCGGTTCACGGTTCAATCGATTGGACAGGGTGATCCAGTCCGGTTTTAAAAACACCGGTGACTATACTGTTTTATTAATTCTTGTAAGCTCATGTCATGCTAGTGCGTCCATTTACATGGCACAGGTAGTTGGAATGCTGGTCTCTTCTTCAGTTAACTTTGGTGGGAGCTGGCTGGTATTGACTAGCATTAAGAACATCTGCGATGTGTCGAAGCTACCCCCAGGAAGCCCATGGACATGCGCTTGCGGTCATCTGGGGAATAGCATTTTAGCTAAATGGGGCATTGTTGGCCCTTACGCCATGTTTGCTCCCCATGGAGAGTACTCGATAATGTACCTCTTTTTCGGCATTGGCTCATTGAAGCCTCTGCTAATATGGATTCTATCACTGGCATTCCCTTCAAAGAAGTGGATAACGGAGATAAACATTCCCATTATACTGCATGCGGCTTTGTTATTGCCTGTGACGGGCGCTATCCATTTCTTGGCTTGATTCCCAGTGGCCTTCTTCTTCAACTAAATTGTCTACCGGAGACACAAAGGACGGTGGGCCAAACACAACAACGTGTTGGCACTTGGTTTGGATGCTGGAGTTGCCTTCATGTCTCTCATGGCAAGTTTTGCTCTCCAAAGCCGGGGTGTGTATGGAATACGCTGGTGGGGCCTGCATCTGGATTACCATTGCCCAACTGGCACAATGTCCTACGGCCCCTGGTATAAAAGCCCATGGCTATGGCTGCCCAGTCTTTCACTAATCTGAGTTTTAGAACACTGTTGTATCTTTGAAGAAGATAAAACAAAGTGTAATTGTGGCTTTGCTTATTTGGTTTACTTGCATGGTCGATGAATAGATATCGATCCCCTGATTTTTGGGATAAAAGATTTGCACACCATGGGCTTACCCTGTTGGATGTGAACCTGTGATATCTATCCTGTTTAGGTAGTTCTTATGCTGAGGTGGGGAAAAAATGGCATGTAGAAGACTCTCCTTTAAGTGGAACAGGGCCAGTTGGGCCTTGGATTCAAATATTCGTCTTCCAAGGCCTGTGGATCTTGGAATCTTGATTTGCTACGTCTGTGTGGGTTGTTAGGCCCTGGAGCACCTTGTTTAAGGGGATACGGAATAGGACTGATAAATCCCATGTTCATGATGAAGGGATGGTATTTGTGTAATAAAATTTTAAATATCATGCTTTAGTGATATATAAATTACTTATAAATTGACCACATGGAATAAAAAGGAAGAGATCGCATACTTATCTCTAATGTGACATTTATTTTCTCCACCCAAAAAAAGCAAAGGAGTGGTCTACCCATATTTCTTCGGGTTGTCCACATCTATGCCCTCAATCTTACTCTCCGCGAATCGCTCCTGTACGTCCCGTAACAGTTGGGAGGTTACATGACTCTCGGCCGCTGTTGGACGGCCAACGCGAATACATCACAGATTCAGCAAAAGAAGAGAAACTCTCATCTGCCAGTTCAAGTTTTGGAATCATCTATTTATCTACGGTATAGAACGTTTAAATGCTGGTTTCTGTCTAAATCCAAACCAAGTGTAGAATTTTCCGGGCGAAGGTGTATGGAAGATATCAGTCTGCCAGAGCATCAAAGCTGTCATGTCAGAGAGACCGTTATGCCACTGGCAACCGGCAACAACCGGTGCAACTAGAACCGCACCGCCTTCCAATTAAAAAACCCAAAAAAAGGTGAAAATTCAGGAGACAAACGAAGAGAGACTTTCAATCTTTCTTCTTTCCGTCTCTCCTTTTTCTTCTTTTGTTTTTCGTTTTTTGTTTTTTTACATTGTTTTTTCCTCTTTCCATTTGTACCCTTGTAATCGCCAATCCAATTTTTTCCGTTGCTCCCGTTTTACTCCTCGCCCGATCTTCCTGTCCCATCTCCTCCAACTGGACATCGTCTTCATCCCCTCCGACGACGAGCTAGATGGGCCCCACCTCAGATAACACAGAGACGGAGCAGCGGGAGAAGAGGCGAGAGGACGACGAATGCGAGGACGACCAGGCGACGGAGGTGATCTACAAGAAGAGGGGGTGCTGCTTCTGGATTCCCTACTTCGGATCGAGCCAATCTCCGGCGGGAGGGCCGTCGGCGGCGGCTTCGTGGGAGAGGATCGGGGGCTGCGGTGCGTCGTCAGAGACTAAGGAGAAAGAGAAAGGGCGGTGGTGGAAGGATGCAGTGAAGAAGGTGAGGGAGTGGTCGGAGTTGGTAGCAGGGCCGAGATGGAAGACATTGATCCGGCGGTTTAACAAGAGGGTGTCGCGATCGATGAGGGGGAAGAGGAAATTCCAATACGACCCCATGAGTTACGCAATGAATTTCGACGGTAACTCCGACGCCGACGGGGAGAATGGGTATCGCAGCTTCTCCGTCCGCTACGCGACGCGGCCGGTGTCGGCGAAGAGCTCCATGGATTTCGGAAGGGATGGCCCTGATTTTTCTGCGATGGTGGGCCAGTCGTCGCCGGATATGGTGGCGGCGAACGTGCGTCATGGGTGATCGTGAAAAAGGCCTTTTTCTTTTTTCTACAATTTAAGAAAATGTTTTTTCATATGATCCAAACTATATTCTTTGATTTTTGACTTGCCGCTCCAATTGTAAAATGAGATCTCGTTCGAGCGGTGCGATTGACCGAGATGGACATTAGTGCATAGGCTAATTATAATCTGGACCGTTCAGGTCATGCATGGAAGGCTTCTGATTGTATGTCTGCTGATTTTATTGGAAGGATTCCTTTTGTGTTGGTAAGAGAATGGTAATTGGAGGTTTGTTGCTAAGTAAATCCTAATGGGAGGACGATAAGCTTATTAGTTTAATTAATATTTGTAATTACCCAAACACTGCATAAACCGGCGCATTGATGCGCGTAACATTTCGGTAAGATATTCAAAATCCGATCCGTTCATCAGTACGATCCCATCGTTTGGATGATGGATGCTAAAAAAATTATTACTTTAAACATTTAAATTACAGTGATTGAGAACAGGGCACGTCCACGAGAGATAAGAGGAGAAATCTGTTCTTTTTCATGGCCGTTAATTAACAAAATTTTCGCCTATGCAATTCCCATCTTTTTGTAATCTTTCTGAAATGAAGTCTAACGAAGTTTGATGAAAGTAATTATTTTGGAATTATAAGAAAATATTGAATTAATCGAATTTTGTGGCTGTCATAAAATTGTGAGAAAAATTATCGAATATTATAAAATATTTCAACGAACAAAGGCCAGCATACACTGGCCATTGGGCCTTTACCGATTTAAATCAATTAATGTTTTTAAAATATAACCTAGTGGAGAAAATTTTCAAATAGCATACCCTTATTTTTTTTATTGCATGTATATCATCAAAATGGATTAACCGAACTAGACTAGACTGGCCAACGTCCGGCTCGTAGCAGTGGACCGAACAAATGCATGATCTATTCATAGCATACTCATTGCGTCCTATTGCAATTCATATTTGGAAAAACCATAAACTGTGTTTGGTAAATGGTGAAATTTTTTTCACCATTTCCTCACCTTTTTTTACTTAATAATTTTCTTTTTTATTATTACTTATATTTTCAATTATTAGTTTACATATTTTATTAAATTTTTTTACCTATTTTATCTTTGTTCACTTTATTTTTAATTATTACCCCATGTTATATTACATCACTTTTTCTCTTTTTTCTTGCTTTCTACACTCTTTTTTTCCCATATAATTTTTTCATTCCTAAATGTACCCTAAAATTTTAATTGGTTGGCTATATATAAAAGCGTCTTATTTAGGTGGATCCTAATCAATGTTGGCCTAGCAAATTTAGGATGAAATCTTTTTGCTTATTGAAACAAATTTAGGATGAAATCCTTTTACTTATTGAGATACATGTATTATATATGAAATTGGTGTGCCGCAACATAGACAACTAACTATCCAACATTCAAATATGAAGACTGACTGCATGCTTAATTGGCTAAATTATAAAATATAGTCTTCATTTTTTCTTTTTTTCCTTAGAAGGAATTCATCAGGTTGGGTAGAGAGGTAAACAAGGATAGGATGGCATGTGATATTCTGCATAGGTGTTCATTAGTTAATTCCACTTATTTCTAACATGGTTTGTGTCCTAGATTAAGTTCACAAAGCTTACAATGAAGCTTAGAATCTGTTGAACGGACTGGATTTGATTAATATTACTCCTGGGCTTGAATTTAGCATGTCATCCAGGCTCATAATAACCTGCCAAAGATAGATATCTACAAGTTGTTGGATGATAGATTCTAATTTTCAAATCCGGGGACTGCCAAAGCAATTTTGTACACCACATGCAAACCGACCAATCCAGACTGATGATCTAATCCTTCAACTTAGTGGATCCAATCATGAAATCGGCCATGAAAATTAAATTAATGTCAAAGGAAGCATATATATGGATTCAAGCTTTCGGAAGATGAAGTCTTAGATTTTGGTGAGGATGTTCTTTAAATGAAATAATAATGCCCGTGCTTTTTTTTTTTTAAAAAAAAAACCCGTTTATAAATTAGAAATTAAAACTACTATGTCTGATAATTAAATGTTCATGCCTGTCATTCGTTAACTGCTTAATCCGTTTCTTTCTCCCTCTCTCGGAAGCACATGGAGAAGCAAAGGGAGGAACAACGAGGTAAGAAATTATTTCAATTTTCTTTAGTTAAATTATTCTGCTACAATTTAATTAATTAGACTATCGGTAATTTTTTGCATGTGGATTCATATTGTGTCGAGTATGACAGTATTGTATAGTTCAATGGATGCTATTATCGGACTCCTCAAGACAACTCCACACTTAGCGTTGGGCAATAAACAGAAATTCAGATAACTTCTTAAAATCTCGGTTGGGCATTCTGCTAATTTAATAATTTATTATTATGTATTTTGGGTTTCTATTGTTGGATTAAGCTAATATGTGGAGACTAATGCTGATGCAGATGGAGAAGAAATCAATGATTCTCCAGTGGAACAAGGCTGACTGTTCCCATCACCGACGATCCGACGTTACCAGCATTAACCTTCCGAACATGGTTCTTGGGGTTGAAAACCTGGGTTTTGTTGGCTTTCATGAATCGCTTCTTTGATTACCGCCAAAACCCAATCTACATTTCAACAGATTGCATTCAAATCTTGCTACTCCCAATGGGAAAACTAACGGCAGCCACACTTCCAACCAGAGCCATTGGAGTTCCCTGGACGAAACGGTCATTCACAATGAATCCAGGACCCTTCAATGTGAAGGAGAATGTCTTGCTCACCATCTTCGCTAATAGCGGCACCATGTTTCCGTATCCTATGGGGATTATGACACTAATGAAAGCTTTTTTCCATCGAAAATTTTCTGCACTCCTTTCATTTCTATTATCCTACACTTCCCAGGTAATTGATGCTATGATTCCTCCATTTCCATTCCGACAAGTGGTTAGTTTATGCGATGAAGATGGTTATTTTCTTATGGGATATCTCATATCATACAAATGCAGATGGCGGGATATGGATTTGTTGGCTTTTTGCTGAGATTCGTGGTGGACAATCCGCTAATGTGGTGGCCTTCTAATCTAGTCACGGTCTCTCTCTTCAGGTTCTCCTCTGCCTCTAACACCCACTTCGGCTGTCATGAAAGACATAATCCTGTTTAGTTGAATATGGACATTTTAGATAAAACAAAAAAATAAAAACATATCAATCAGTCCAAATAGACAGATAATTTTTAACAACTAGCTTTGCAAATTCTCTTTCTAATCAATAATCTTTATTCTTTAATTAGGACATTGCATGATCCTGAAGTGAGGCCAAAGGGACATCTGACAAAATTTCAATTCTTTCTCATAGTGGCGGCTACAAGCTTCACCTACTATATTGTTCCAATTATTTCTTTCAATCAATTGCTTCTCTCTCCTTCGTTTGCTGGATTTGGAATGATTCCATCACTGCCCAGCAGCATGGTTCTGGTCGAAATGGTCTTGGAATAGGCAGCTTTTCATTAGAGCATTCCGGTTTGATCTCTTACGTGGGGGATTCCTTCGCAACCCCAATAGATGCAATCATGAAGGTGATGGCTGGATTTTTCTCACTTATATATATATATATATATATATATATATATATAATCACTCCCATAGCATACTGGACAAATTCATTCAATGACAAGCGGTTCCCAATATTTTCGTCGGGCATGTTTGATTCTGATGGTCATGAATACAATGTTTCATGGGTGCTTAACGAGGAGACACTTACTTTGGATAAAGAAGCCTATGATAATTACTCAAAGATCCATCTCAGCATCTTTTTTGCATGGGTCTATGCCTTAACATCCGCCTCAGGAACTTCTATCATAGTTCATGTTGCTCTTGATCATGGAAGGTCTCTCTGTCTCTCTCTCTCTCTCTCTGTCGCACATTTTTGGATTTTACAGGGCATTGTTTTTTCATTTTTCGAATCATGTTTACCTTTTTAGTAGCCATTTCTCGGAACCTAAATGTGGAATGTGGAATTGTGGGTCTTTCGACTGATTTCTACGTTGTTAGCTGCTTTTTCTTGGCATCTAAATCTGGAACGATGTGGAGTGGTAACCTGGGTCATTTTGTCCTAGCTGTGGTTGACACTTGAAACCGACGCAAGATGATAACAACTACAATATTTCTTTTTATGAAGTGAATTTCATGATATATTGCAAAATGATGCCATATTTTGGCAGACTTTAATGTAGCCTATGTAGGAATTTTTACTTTTGCCTATTTGGATTAATAGCCCATTTGAGCATTGACGGACAAATTGTGACTTCCGAATAAAATGTTTCATTTAGTTTTGATTTCATGTACGGTTCTTAGATTACGAATAAAATAATTCATAGGTTATGGATAGAAGTAATTATAAATATCACAGAGGCAGTACAATGATTTATGTAGAAAAAAATTTTAAATATGAAAAAATCTATGGTAGAATAAAACAAATATATTATAATCATATGAGGCTACATAAAGTTCCATGTCAAGAATACTTTTATATGTATTTTTCAATTTTATTATAATCTCAAGGCTTTTAGGCTCTATTAGCGTCTATTGTTATCACAATGACTGACCTAATAAAATAATAGAATAACTCGAACCAAACTTATATGATAAGTCTAGTAGGCTTTATATAATACTAGACATTCAAATATAATATAAGATAAATTCAATACAATTACTTAACAATAGAGATTTATTTTCTAATAATTTGCATTTCTAACTCTAGCTTGAAGGACTTTCCAAGCTAAGCATCCTAGCTGACAACCATCTTTAGGATTGACCTCCAAAACTTCAACATGGCTGAAAGATGAAAGTGCTCAACATGTTGCAGATTTAGATGTATTGGTCATTCCACTTGTTGCTATTCCAATTACCTTTTTACATAACAGTGGCCGAAATGTGCAACAAGTTGATGTTGAATTCCTTTTCAATGAGCACTTGAGATGCATGCTACTAATTAAAGCCTTCATGTTTTACATCTATTTGGGACCAAATAAAGCAGGCGTACCAGAATCGAGATCATAAGGGAGATGTCCATAATAGGCTAATGATGAAGTATGAACCTGTGCCTAGATGGTGGTTTCATGCCATCTTAATTTCATCGGTCATCATGTCAATTTTGGTTTCCGCCTTCTACAAAGAGCTTCAGCTTCCTATTGTTACCTGTATTATCATATCTGTCCCTGCAACTGTGATTTATGAAATATCTAATATGTTATGGCTTCAATTAACTCTTGCCTATTCTTATTATACCACTTATATTGTAGTAGAAAAATGAATCCTTCCAATGAGAGAAATTTTGCCTGATATATGTTAATACTCGATTAGATTAAGTGAGTTCCATAGCTTGTCATCAAGAAGAAGAATTTGGTGAGAGTGAAATGGATGTGCCCATGACATTCGGTTCTTCCTCAAGATGAGAAGGATTAAGCTAAACCAGAAGTTAACATGAGGGAAACATTACATGGAGAAATTAAAAGAAAATTTTGTGCCTTTTCTAAAGTTTTATTTCATGAATGAATGATTCAATATTAGTTGGGTTTTCATATTATGAATTTGCGCATAGAATTCCAACGTTTCCCCTCCTGTTGTTCCATGCGCAAGTTTGGCATATCGGTGGCCATCGTCTCTATATGAAGCAAAAAGTGAAATTTGTTGACAATCATGTTGCTGAATTTACATTTGATTTTTTTCAAAATTTGCTCGATTTAATTTCTTTATCATTCACTATTTCCTATAATGGCCTGGAATCTATATTTTAATGTTTAGAATCTAAAAATACTCAAATGTCAGGCTTGCATGTGCCGATCGTTAGGAAATAAGTTTAAAAGGCTAGTTTTTCTTTTCCACGGTAACAGCGGCCTTTTGCCACACAGAGAGCAGCCCTCTATCTGCAATCCAGAAAAAAAAAAAAAAAAAAAAGTGGGGTCCACCAGTAAAAATGACAGAAGAAATGAAACGATAAAGTGAGCGTAGGACGATAAACCAAATATGCTGATGGTTCACTGTAAAAATAATGATACGCCCATTTTTATGCAATTAAAAGGTATATTTAAATTTATCTAATAACGAAATTCATATTTAATCAATTATCCTGTATATCCGCCGTCATAGACGTCCTTAGAATTCCCAAATAATTTCAAAGATTCGATTTTACAGTTTTTTTTTCTGGGCCATATTATTAATTTATCGGTCTGAATTTTTTGTTAAATAATTAAATTATATTTTTAATCGATGAGATCAATACTAAAACATCTGTGCAGCCCACCTTGGTTGGTGTTACGGACGGGACGACTGTCTGGAGTCATGTTTGGTTCGCAATGTGGCGATATCTTGTCGAGGACTAAGAAGAAAAGCTCAATTAATAAGCAACATTAAGAGATGGTTTTGCTAATTGCAAGTACTACTGCTCATCAGCAATCCTTGATTCACTTTTAGTCTGCATGCAACTGCATGAATTAAAAAGAATGGAAGACTGGAAACATTTATTTGTGTCACCATTTCTATTGCTGTGATTTTAAACCTTGATTTTCTTTTCTTTTTTCTTTTTTCTTTTTCACTGGATGGAATACCTGATGCACAACTGTTGTAATCATCACCATCATCCCAAATGATTGGGACCTATTACATGAATGCGAACCTTTTCACTTTAGAAGGAAAGAGCAAAACTGAATCTCTTTGTAGTAGGTCATTTGTCCACTGTCAATCTCACTGAGGATGTGTAATTCTGAAATTCTGACTTGCTGTTGTAGTGCATGAGTGCTGGTGGTGGTATGCAAGTGACAAATAAGGAAGCCACATTTTTTCTATTATGGCCTCTATCAGATTCTTATGACTTGATATTCCAGGAAAATTAATATGAAGCCTCCTCTCTCTAAAAAAAAAAAAAATGGAAACTTTCTACATTTGTGTATTTCAGTTGCAAGACATCAACAATATGCATGTGATGGTCTAGATTCCAAACCATGATTAAATAAAAGAAAAAGGGAATGGAAGCTTCAATGTTAGGAAACCTGTAATGCTATTTATCTGTTTGGACATTCTATCCACATATATGAAGACCCGGATAAAATAGCAACTCTCCAATTATAACTTGTCCTAGATGTGCATAAGGCTAATGATTTCTATGTATCCATGTATCCAAACATCTTTCTCACCAGGAGAAAGTAGTAATTCTCCATGTATCCATGTACCCTAGCTACAACTAAGGCTAATGATTTCTCTGTGTATCCATGGATCCAACCAGCAAGTGCTTTCTCAGCATGAGATCAGGTTGCATTTTCTTTTGGATTCTGAATATCCACCTTTCCCTAACAGGCAAGGGAAATTGAGTTTACAGAAATGAATGCTATGTATCCATAAATGAATGCTATGTACAGAAATGAATGCTATGTATCCATAAATGAATTTTCTGAGTTTATTGTAATTCTACTTCTGATGATTTTAAGAATTGTGTTTGATCATTAAACCAAATGTACCTTACAGGTACATTAAAATTTTGCTCCCTCTGGTGTCTTTTTTCTGATTTATTGACCTTCCTTTTTACTTGTATCTTCTTCTGGAATATGCCTGTGACGTGCATGTAACGAACATGGTGCCTTTGGTAAGAGACTCATTCAAAGCTTTTGCTCTCAAAAGTTTGTTTTTATTGATTCTACGATCTAAGAGTGATTTATCTTGAAATTTAGATCTCAATGATACTATCTACCCTTATATCTCTAGCATAGCAGTTGTATGCTATAAGAATATTGAAGGTATAAAATAGTATTTTATTTAGGCCTTTGTTCTTGTGGTTTTATTTGTTTTTTATTTTTGTCTTTCTTTGTGTAGTTTTGTTTATTTTTTATGGTTTTAATCCATCCCAATATGACCTTTTCTTTTTTAGATTATATGATTGGGGAGCTTGGTATTAATGAAAGAAAGATCACACAATTGTTGATCTGCTCCACAAGAATTATGGGACAATAATGACTGGTCTAAGGATAGGCTTGACTGTTTTCTTACATCTTTTGATGTTGTTAGTTGCTCTGTTTTGTTTTTCATTCTAATTTCCTGTTGTTCTTTGTTATGCAGGATATTCGCTATGAATTTAACTATGACTATTATCATAGGTGTCATTTTCCTCTTTTTCATAATCTGTTCTTTTAATTATTCAGTTTGGCTTAGGTTCTTTTAATTTAGGAAAACAAAGAGCTGACAGAGAGGAAACGACCAGACACTATTATGAGTAGCCCGAAATCAAAATTTCACCACTATCAGACTGTCAAAGCAGCTCTTTATTTAATTGTAGAATTTTATAGTTATGATGAATGGGATCTCTGCATTCATCTGTTTTGAATCAATCATCAAGTGAGCATTTCTCGCAAAGTGAATGGGACAGATTTTTTCTTGGAAAGCATCCCTAACATCCAAGAAGCGATTTCGGAGTTGTGGGAGGAAGCTGAAAAATCGATTGCTATTAGGTACTCAGGAGAGATGTCAGGGAGATGGTGATTGAGACTCCTATGACTGCTTGAGCTTGTATTGCTGAAAATGATGGGTGAGGAAAATGTATTAGAGGAAGGATGATGATTTCTTCATCAGGCAAAATATTTTTCTTCTCTTAGTAAATATGTCTATGTCATAATTTATAATAAAATTAATCTTTAGATTTTCTTGTCTCTTTGATATTATGCATGCCAATTATATTTTGATTAAAATAAAATAATTTATATATAATTATATTTATATAATTTAATTATTTTAGTGCTTATTATGATTATTAAAAATTAAATTATTTTGTTACATTTTGATAATTATTGGCAGCCAAACTATTGTCTTACATTTGATTATAAGCAATCAAAAATTACTTTGTATATAATGATTAACAGCAACCAAAAATTGCCTTACATATAATGATTAAAAGCAACCAAAATTGCTTTTTATATAATGATTAAAAGCAACTAAAAATTACCTTACATATAATAATTATAAGTAACCAAAAAGGGTGTCTTGCATATAGTAATTATAAACAAGAAAATATTAATTTGGTTGCCAATGCACATATGCTAAGGAACATTTGTAACCAAATTGCAAGGAATTTATTTGAATGTAAATAATTTTTAGTAAAAAAGTTTAATTTTTTTGCAACCAAATATTTGGATACCGAAAATTAAATTTCTTGTAGTGAATAGCCATGGAAGGAGCGTCTTGGAGACAACTTCTTGACAGGTGCCCGACCCAACCTTAGATAACCATCTCCTTGGCTCGAGAATGGTCTTGTGATAAGCAGGGGTAAAATAGTAATCAATCTTTCCATTGGATCTAAAAATCTGTAACTTAATCATCGCCTTTTACTTGAAACAAAAAAGAGGCAATCACAGCAAATGTTGATAAAACCTGCACTTTATTTATCACAAGAGCATTACATTACAAGGGTCACTACAAAAGAAAATTATAAGAAGAAGAAGAAGAAGAGATGCAACCTAGGCTGTGGAAAAAAAAAAAACAAACGCGAACACACCAATCTGCAGGATAAACCAATGGCTGCATGTCTTAGCCTTTGGTTTTTCGGGGCAACAGGTCCTAACGGCCTGATTTCAGCATGTTGAAGAGGGGGCGGGTGGTTGGCTGCCGCACAGGAGGAAGAATTGGTTCCATTTTTTATGAAATGCAAAAATTTTCAAAACATATTTTTATTACTAGTCAAATTCATAAAATCGGCCTTCCTGGGATAAACGTAGAGCAAAATACAGTAAAGAAGTCACACAAAAACGGCCGATTCCAACTGATGATTGCGGTAAAGCTGGGCCAGTCACATGTGTGTTGTGTGTCTAGCACAAATATGGCCCTGATAAACGGCTGTATTTTACACTAAACGGAGAAACTGAACGGGAAAAATCAGACCGCTTAGGTTAGAAACTTAGAGATAAGGTTGCCAGCATAAACTTTCCATCCTTCCATCAACAAAGGACTGGACGAGGACGTGGATTGGATGCCAGAAATGTGAAAAAGAAGCCTGTCCGATCACAGCCCCACCAATCGTCCAATCAAACCTGACCACGTTGGTGGCTCATCATCCAACCCAAACAAAAATCTTCAAGAATGAAATTTTCCTTTATTGATTGCTATTTATGGCAAAGTAGGGCCTAGGTGAAAAATAATTGCATCTAGATCTACCCGGCCGAGTCTATTTGCTGCCCTAGCTAGCTAGATGTAATGAACATGGTGTACATAAGCTATCCTAAGTTGGATGGGCAAACGAATTAATTAGCAAAACTATCGATGGTCCATCAATCCATAATTAGGTAATGGAATGGTGTGACTTATTTATTTGATTCGCCACTGGAATCAGTGCAGAAATCAGGCACGAAATTAGTTATCTGAAAAAGGCCGCGGGCTGTTTGTCAGAAAACCATATTTGTTACTCTTAGTTTGCAGTGTAAGTTATGATCGTCTCCTGTTAATTAGGATTTCCTTAGAAACTCATTCAGAACATATAATTTGATGCGGCCAGAGCCATATTGTCTGCAACAAAGCCCTCGTTCAACTTCATTAACAGTGTCTTAATTTAAATTCTTCTGAAATTTTAGTATATTGTTACCACGTTGTATGAATGGCTTTAATGGTGGCCTACTCATTGTTGCTTATTGAAATTGGGTGATTGCTCTGTACTATGGGAAGCTAAATGGAGAAACCCATAAAAAATAGTATATTTCCTTTGCCATGCAAATTTCCCGTCCTTTCTGCCCGTGGTGTCAAACTCATTGCGCGATCGCATGGGATGGCCAGTCGGCCAAGCACAAAGAAACCCATCAAAAATAGCTCAGTTCTTCAGCCACAATTGGAATTCCGTTTTTTCTGCTGTGGCAAAACAATTGCACTACCACATGGGATGGCCAGTTGGCCAAACAAAAGGAGAAATCCTTCAAAAATTATCCATTTCCTTGACTACAATTGCCCTTGTCTTTTTTCCAGTGGTGCCAAAACCATGCATGATCACATGGGATGGCTAGTATATGTATGGATGAGAGATGGGAAAAGTTTAATTTTACTATGTGTGTGTGTGTGTGTGTGTGTTATGGGCTTGAACATGTTAGGTCATAGTCCTGCTGCTTTACTTACTCAAAAGAGCTTCCACACTGCTGGGGTCTGAATGGGTGGGCCAAATTGCAGGCTTTAAGGATAGCTCTTTTTGGTGCACCTCCAACATATGGGACAGCCTATTAAATTAGTGTGTGTGGTCATGTACAACTATTGTTTTGAAGTGTGGCAAAAATCTCGTTAAGTCTTCCATGATATATCATGGTGACAGATTAGGATCGATGTTAATAGGATCAATGTTATAAAGGAATGCTATGGGAAACGTAGATGGCGACAATTCGATCGGCCATTGGCCCAACCCAAGTTCCTAACCATCAAGACTATAACCTGAAATGAATGGCTTAGACCATCTAAATGCAGTCAAACATTGTGTACGCCAATGTTTCTGTTGAATTAATTAGAACGGGAAAGTTTTCAGCAGGTCAACAAAACTACTCGTCACCCACGATCAAAAGCAGATAATCAAATCATTGAGGTGAGGTCATCTTCTGATCTGCATAACACGCTTGAGATGATGATCATCACAGCAAGTCATGACAGCATGCAATATCGCTTTCTTAATACTTTCCTTTGGCGTCAAATTAAAAGGCAGGAAGCCAGCGGCACTCATTAAATCATTAATGCAATTTCAGATGTGTACTAGGCCAAAAAATAAGTAAAGTTAAAATAGACAAAAATAATAATTAAAAATATAGTCAAGGATGAAAAAATAAGATTAATATAAAAAGTGCATGTCAAAATAACTCTTAAGAAATATAATTTTCTAAGAAATTCCATGGCATTCCATTGGAAATAAAGGTTTGATTTCAATGACCAGGGGGATTAGACTTAGGCCGTTAGAATTCAGTAATTTGCTAACCAAGATTCATCACGTGGACACATATTGACAGCACGAAAATATTGTCTAAAATTATATTCCCACGTGGCAATTTAGTTAAAATTCATATTCTTCCATTTCTCCAATAATAAAATCCACATTTCGACAGTAAAATCATACATACGAAGTGATATAAGTTTTAACGACCCCAAAATATTGTTACAAGCAATCCGTCCGGACATTTATTTTATTTTTTTGTGGCCTACCTTATTATTTTATCAGTTTATTTGTTATATTAAATAATAAATAGTGTTTTTAATATTTGAAAGAGCCCTCACTAACATGGGTTACGTACAAGCAGCGTCCTTCTCTTTTGTTACTCCCATGGAGGCTGTCCAACAAAGGGCACTCATCTCGCTCATCAGTCATTCCATCATCCCGAGAGACAGCACAATGGCTTTAAATTTTCCTCCTAGCGTGCAATAAACATGGAAGTCATGTCTGGCTGACCGTCTTCAAATGCTTGTGTTGCATCCTTCCCAGGTCCTGGCCTTCTTCAGATCCCACACTGCACCGCACTGGGGAAGCCTGTCTCGTCATTCCCAGACCTTGCATCGGCGGGAGCTTCGTGCACACTGGATATGCCTGTTTCGTGTTACTCAAAGCTCTACTTCTCTTCATCCATATGGCATCAGCAGCAAATCCGCCCACGCAGCCTTCTTCCAAATGCTGCAACAAGCTCACAAAGAACTGTTGCCCAAGAAAGGATAACGGCTAAGATAGCCTTTGGTCATCGTCCTACCGTTTCGTTTTGTTTTTTTTTCTCATTTTTTTAACCTCTATAATAATACCCTATCTTTTTTGTTTCACATCTGTCTTTCCTAGAGTTGTACGTTCTTTTTCTTTTCTTTTTTTTCTTTTTTTAATTTTGTTATGCTTATGTACATCTCTGTAAGGCTTTATTAATGAATGAAAGGTAGGATTCATATTTATTTGTTTTATTTGCCTTTTTTATGGTTGCTAGTCTGAGGATACGCTCCTTCCATGCTAACCTCTCCTTTAAGTTTGAAAACATGCATCCTCTTCCCTACTCTGTGGTGAAGAAACAGGGGTTTTTTATTTATTTGTACTTTCTAATGGCATCAAAATCTGCAAGCACAATGTAGTCTCAGCCGCTGAGTAAAAACGGTGCATGACAACAGCAAGCAGGCAATCCAATGGAAGTGACCATCTGCCACGTTCGGAAAGATCATGATCTGTAAACCTATTAAATGGTGATGTGATGGACACCTACGTGCTTAATTCTTTTTGCGTACAAATCATTCACATGCATTGAACAATTGCATTTTGGGTTGTTTTGATGATTTAAATTCCTTAAAAATTTGAATCTGCATATTTGGACAATATCCATCAGTTCATCCAAACTCAGTAGATAACCTGTTGGCACAGCTTACCACATCTGTGCCATCCATTAAGTGGGCTTCTCGATCCAAATTGCCTCTCGGGCTTTGCAATTATCAAACGGGTCACAGCGTCCTCATGCAAGCATAATATAGTGCCATGTTAGCTGAAATTCATTAGCTGCCTTTTTTTACGGTGATGCCACCAGCAAAATGCACGGGCCTGAAACTTTGTGATTCCAAATTGTATTTCGGACGTTTGCGTTGCAATTAACTAGCGAAGTGGAAGCGATATGATGTTTGGATCGTAATATTTTAAACAAAATGCGTATAATTATAATATTAAATAAAATATGTAGTTATATAGACAAATAAACCTAAATTAAGATTAAAGTGTGTCAATCAAATTTTAAAAAGTGACTAAAAATTACAAGGATGGCATGATTTAGATTTCACTTATTAGAATTATGTATAAACATTTTAAAAATTAAATTCGTCCTAAGCCCAGAATTTATACCCATTTTATGTAGTTTTTACAATTTTCTTATATTAATAGAATGAGGAAGATCTATGTAATTTGTTTTAAGGGAAATTTGCACCCTAGCTAGACGTGTGTTGGAAGAGAAAATTCAAACAAATCGAGATGCAACGCGTGAAGACGGCCGAGTCCCGCCGGCAACAGTGGCAGCGCCGGCAGCGACAGACGCGACCGGCGCCGTCTCCGTCAGGTTCGTCCGCCGACCCCGTCGGTCGATGACGGCGAGCGGGAAGAAGCGCCGACACCGTGACCATCCCGACGGCAGCACAGGTCGAGTCGTCAGCGACGAAGAAGAAGACCCGCCGCTCTGCTCCCGGCTTCCGGCGACCGAAGGGAGAACGGAATCGGCATCAGCGTGTCGCCGGGGATTTTGCGACTAGGACGGATCGACCATCCGACGGCCGGACGACGATGTCGCAGCGACCGTTGACGAGAAAAACCAGTGGGTTCTCCCACGCACGACGGAGCCGGCCGACGACGAGGGAGGTCGATCCGACGCAGCGAAACCAACGCTGGCCGTTGGATGGCGATATCCAGACAGGACAGCTAGACCAGCGACGATGCCGCCGCCGGCAGAGAAAGACAGGGTGTTTCGACGCCCTGCTCTTCATTTTTCGGCGACCGGGGTCAAGGATCCGGCGCGGCAAACGACTGCCGAAGAAGGGGACGCCGACCAGAACGTCGTACGCGGACTGGATCGACCGATGGACGGCCGGCCTGTGATGTTGCTACGGCGATTTGCGGCTGAAACGCCGGCCATCCAAGTCCTTTCCGAGAAGATTCTAGCGACGGAAGAAGAAGGGCGGCGGCGGCAACACCCGCGCCGGAATCAGCAGGCGACCGCCGTTTTTTTCACCGGCATGGATCACTCGAATAGGCCTCGAAACGCCGTCGGCCGAAGAGACGTCTGAACGTCTTCATCGTCTTCTCCGGTGCTGCTTCCCTGCCGGACGACGATGGGTTCCGCCCACACGCAGCGACTGACAGCGGCTGCCTGCCGGCTCCGACGAGCGACGTCGGACGAGCTATGATGACTCTGGCGAGCAACGCGTGACGGCCGTCCGTCCGCCGACATGGTGCGCGGCTGCGCCCGCTGACGTGGTGCGCGGTTGCTGACGCGGCTCCTGACGTGGCGCGCGGCTCTTGATGTGCACTTGGCTGCTGACGTGGCACACGGTTGGCAGCGCTGACGTGGCGCACGGCTGGAAAGTGTGTGGCATATCTTCAAAAAAATTACCAAAATGCCCCCATTGGTGGAGCAGGGGGCATATTTCCAGAATTACCAAAATGCCCCCATTGGTGGAGCAGGGGACATATTTCCTACATTACCAAAATGCCCCCGTTGGTGGAGCAGGGGCATATTTTCAAAATTACCAAAATGCCCCCGTTGATGGAGCAGGGGCATATTTTCAAAATTCCCAAAATGCCCCCGTTGGTGGAGCAGGGGCATATTTTCAAAATTCCCAAAATGCCCCCTTTGGTGGAGCAGGGGCATATCTTCAAAATTCTCAAAATACCCCCATTGGTGGAGCAGGGGCATATTTTCTAAATGCCCAAAATGCCCCTACGTTGGAGCTGGAATCCCTAAACTATCCCACAAGTCCTAGAGCCTATAAATACCCCCTCATGGCCAATGGACAACAAGATGACACTAAATTAGACACCCTAGGCATACTAAAACCGATCTAATCCTTGTAATTGTCCAATAGATCAGAGGTTTAATGACACTAA
>JAYJMB010016327.1:0-13025 GCA_036873735.1 Pouteria campechiana
TTTTACACGGAAGCTCGGATTTGGAGCTTTTCCAAAAGCTCTACGTGCAAACGCGCTTCCTGTAAGCGCTTAAAAAATACCGCCAGGCCAAACAGGCCCTTAGTGTTTGGCTAGAATATACCGCACTTTTTGGAAACTGTAAAAACTGATTTTTAACATTTATATGAAAGCTCCGATTCACAGTTTTTTGGTTCACCGCTGAAAATGAGTTTTTTATTAAATGAGCTTAATAAATAACTTACCCTTAATCCCTTATGATGATTTTATTTTTCATATTATTATCTATATCTTTTTTTCAAAAAAGTAAAATAAATCCAACATGTTTATTCATTTGATGAATAACATCACCTCCTATCCTACTAATTAATATCATTACCTTTAATTTTACACTTCTTTTGTAGATTTCACTCTCTCCATATCTCTTTTATATCAAATGAAGCAAAGCTAACATAAATAGGTTTTTTTCTCGAAAAGTAGAATTAATGATAGAAAACTATGGTAAAGGTGACCAAAATAGGTAGATTCGTTATCAAATCAAGGGTTAAAAGAATGAAGTTTTTCTATGTCTTTATGTCGATCCAAAAAACCACCAGAGAATTTCTTTGTAATAATTCTTTTTGTTATGGTTAATAAGATATCTTTAAGACATTTTCAAACCTATGGTCCTTGGGAAATAAATGTTTGTGATCTCTTCGGAACTAATCTCCATGTGAAACTGTGGTGCAACTTTGGGATGTAAATATGAAAGAAATATGAGAAAATAAATAAGCTACATCAAAGCATGTTAAAATGTAGATGGGACAATATAAAAGAAAATTATTGATTGTGTGCACAAGTTTAGAGCTCATTATGGTACCAAATTGTTTTAAATTAGGTTTAAATACCTTTAATTATCCAAATCCATTGAGATTAAAAATTGTTCAATAAAGTCTACAACAATTTCAAATTTTAAATTTTGGCCTTCCAGAAGGATTGGATGAGTCTATACTGCTTGAATGTGGTAGGCAGCCTAATTTACTTGTATTGCCAAAGGGGTAAGTGTCACTTTTAGTCAACAATGTGGGCATTACCGTGCTACTCCTTAAAAGGCGAGACGTCAACATAGGAGTGGAGGAATAGGTATAAAAATTCCTCCAGTAAATAGAGAGTCCACAATTCCAATCTATTCTTAAATGCTTGGTATAAAAATTCCTCCAGTAAATAGAGAGTCCACAATTCCAATCTATTCTTAAATGCTTGGCCAAAAGCTTTGTACAGCATCCAAGTCATAAATTGCTTGGATGGAATGAATTAAATAGAAACAGATTCCCATGAGCTTCCCAGGCATTGAGAGACATGAAATGATGTTTTCCAGAAATGGTTCATTTAATCTTCGTTGAAAATTTACAGAAAGAAGAGAATCTATGGTTGTGGTACATTTTAAGAGAACATGTATTGGATGAGAGGACTTGAATTTAATGATTTCTACTGAAATTTTCGAATTACAAGAAGCCTTTTTTTTTCGTTTGGAGACAAAAGGGTGGAATAAATTACGGCTTCTAGATTTGCGAACGCAGGCATCAAAATGGTTGGCTGGGCCATTGCAACTTGATGGAGACCATTGATTGTTGTAGTTCAAAATGCATGCATGCACCGGTGTTATATTTCAAACTGTTAGTGTGCCAAAATAGCAAGAGATGGGTCTGAAAAATCAAGTGGTGCCAAAATATTGGTGTGTCATATCACAATCTAATTTGGTGGGCCCTTGGAACTTTTTGGCTGATGATACATGTGTGGTCTATCTTGGTTTTGAGTTGGTTTTATACCTACAGCCGATAGGAAAAGTGGGGAAACATGGCCGACAATGTGGACTAAGCGCACTTTTCTGGTCCTGGACTTGGCACTTAGTGAAATAAAAATTGCATTCCTTAGCTCTTTTGGGTGGTTGTTGTCCAAGCTTGGAATGGCTGGTGTTTTGGTTCTTATTCCCTTCATTGCTTATATATTTTAAAGAAAACTTTTTTTTTTGTTGTTTTCATGTAAAATGAAATTGAAAACATTTATTTGTTAATATAGCAAATAAGTTAGATGGTTGAATGTTTTAACTAAGAACTCCACTAGTTAGATTAAGCTAATTAAGTTGGGAAAATATTTCAATGGACATGTTTTTAACATGTCACCTTATTGTTTTCTATAATCTTTAATTTTTTTTTTATCAAATCTAAGCTACTCGTTGTATTTATTATAAGTTTTTTTTAGTAAAGATACTAAAAAATATCACTATTGGATATGTTGGTGGGCCTTAATAAATCCAAACTCATATCATTGCTTAAAAAATATATATTTTTTAATATTGTGGCCCACCTATATTTTCAATTGTAATGATTTTTGATATCTTAACTAAAAAACTTATAATAAATAAAATGAATAATTTGGATTTTATAAAAATATCAAGGATTGAGAAAATAAATAGGTTTCACTTTGGAAAAGTTTCCACTGAAACATTTACCCATATGTGGAAGATCCGCTTATAAAGAGATTTTAAGGCCCTCTTTGATTTGCGGTATAAAAACTTTCTGTTTTATTTGATGGTTTTTTATTTAATAAGAAAATTTTATAATATTTTTAACTCTATTCAAATAAGATAAATGCAGGCTTCTAACTCTCTACATTCCTATCTTTTCTATTATTTTTTGTATATTTTTAAAACAAAATATTTTTTTAATCTTACTCTATCTTTTTCTTAGTCATCCTGCTATTTTTTCTTTATTCTAAATATTTATTTTAACTTTATTTTATTGTCTCACTAATATTACCTATTTTTAAATATATTTTTATGAATTGTCTTCAATTGAAATGATTTCAATCAGAGTTCACATCTGTTTGGATCACGCGGATCAACAACTAGTTCAATTAATCAATGAAACAAACAATGTTGAATTTCATAACCATCCTTTACTTGCATTTTGACTTGCACCATTGCATTTGCATTTCAGTTGTACACCCATGTGCAATTAAAATGAGAAAAGAGGGTTTTTTTAGATATACTAATATATTTTACCAAAAATTTTAAATATGTCTACACTTTATTAAAAATAGCAATAGGCATACACATTTAAAAGTTTATTTCAGACCTATAAACTTTGAAGTGTTATCAAAAAACCCAACTAGACCACAAGTTGAATTGGTCAGTTGACTGATCTAGCCGAGTTCCGTTCAATAGTAACTTTTTTTAATTTTAATATTTTTATTAGAATAAAAGGATGAATTAAAGTAAGATAACATTATTTAACAAAAGATTCATATATTGAGATCAATATCTATGTTTTAGATTTTTGAAAATCATATTGTATTATTTTTAGTTTTTATTTTTAAATAAAAAATAGTTCATCTGGTTGAGGTGGCCGATCAAACCAGTTGGACCATGAATCAAACCCCTAATCGATTCAACCCGCAGGACATTTTTGATAACACTACTTTAAAGGCATATTTGCCATTTTTGTGATAGATATAAAATAAATTTCTAACTGTATAAGTGTATTTGTCATGTTTTATAAAATGTAGGTTTTCTAAAATTATTGGTAAAACATATTGGTATATTGAAAAAAAAAAGAATTTAAATGTTGTAGAACCCAAATGTCATTTAAGGAAAACAAGGGCTGTATATTTTTGAAAAAGACTCAAAAGTTTGTAAAATTCTTTCAGACCCAAAAGTCCGTAAAATTCTTTCTAAAATGAATTCGTGCTTTTCTTTGTTATTACTAATATAATAAAAAAATATAAAAGGTAATTGTTGCTTGCAATCGGTTGCATAGTGAAACACCTTGATCTTTACACAATGTAATACGTTAATAAGATCTAAGTCGTTCATTCCATGTATCTTCACCTATAATTGTTTTAATCCCAAAAAATCTTAATTGGTTACTAATTAGTGAGTTATAACAAATGCAACCTTATAATATTGTCTGAAATTACTTTTCTGGACAGCTAGCCCACATAGGTTTCTTATTAAGAAAACGGAATAAATTAATTTTAATAAGCAAAAACACCTAAAAAAAAACTTAGCAAAGCCAAAATAGGACCAAGTTAAAAGTGGCTTTAGTTCTACCCCATGTCCAAATATGCCGGTAAAATTGACAGATGCTGCCACTCAAAGTTCCTAGCTACAAGTAAAAGAGCCAAATGAGCAATGAGTTGAAATATTCTAATCTAAGATTTGGAACATAGCTTTAATCATTGAAATATGACCCAAAGCCAAGAACACTTTTAAGTTTTAATCATACAGGTTCAGCTGAAAGGTCATTTTAAATGCCAATTGTACGGTCTCAACCTTCCCTGACTAGTTAGGCATATACTCCTTTTTACGTCATTGGTGTTGAGTCTATATACGTAGTTTTGGTGAAAATATAACTTGTTTATAATTTGAGCTTAAGATAATAAAGTTTTTCTAAGTTTTAGAGTGACCGATGAATCCACAAAAAAGAAAAACATGTCCATTGAGTCCACTGGAATCAAGTTTACATAACACAAGACCAATAGAGGAATCAACAAAGAAAGAACTTAAAAGTCACAGAGATTGGTTGTAATCTCTTTCTATGTGGATGTTTAGAATTATGTTGACGAAGGAATGAGATAATATCCGTATAGAAAACCTCAAAGGTTTATTGAGATCTTTATACTAGCAATATTTTATAGAGGAAGTAATTGAGGAGATTACAGAGTTGTTTGGACCTACTAACGTCAACAAAGGACTCGACAGAGAAGAGGACTGATGTCTATTGTACCAGTTGTTGTTTCATGCAAAATTTCGCAAAGGCATTACAAAGACTATTTCCAAGGGTTTTCCTTCAAATAATTAAGAATCTCTCTAGACCTAAATACAAGTTTCATTGAAGAAAGAGGATTATTTAGTTCTTTGAGCTATAAATGGTGCAATCACAAGATGACCAAAAAGTTACCATGTGCATTCACTTCATTATGCCTTAACTCTCAACAAGCTTCAAACTAAATCAAATCTAACTAAACAAGAGTCTGAATCATCTTATTTTTATTGAGTAATATTTATATTTATATTTTATTTTATTTACATCTTTGCCCACCTAGAGGTATTCTTTGTACATCGTTATTTTGGTATTGAGTCTAAGGATATCTGTTATCAAGGAAAGGTTTTTCCTATAATAAAATTGTATTGTTAAGAGTTCCTTGGAAAGATCGATGAAACCAAGTGGTGTATTAAGAATTTTTGGTGATTATAGAGAAACTAAGGAAGGTTTAATTCCACAGTGTATAGTGAAACCCAAGGTTAGGGATGTGACTTGGGTTGGGTTGACCAAAACCCATCCAACCCAACCCAACAATTTTGAAGGTTTGGGTTATATAAATTTAAGACTTCGGTATTGAATTTAAGTTCACCCCAACCCGAACTCTAATTTGGGTCGGCGTTGGGTCAACATCAACCCACCTCGAAACCTACCTGAATTATATATCTCATACAAAAATCTAAATTCCTAAAAAGAGTAGAACTTTACCGACATAGATTCTTGCTTATTTCGTCATTCTCATTTAAATAATGGAACTATTCCTATTCCCTAAATTCATCTCCTAATCTTTTTTGATTCTCATCTACTTCGGCACAAGCAAGTAGGCCTGTTGTCAAAATTCTTTGCTTCCCTCTTTTTCACTAGTTCCGTCACCTCCATCCCATCTATTTCCCTCTTCTCTCTTTCTGGAACTTTTCAAAAATCTCTGTTTCAAAGTTGAATGGAGATACAAAAGGTTGTTATCACTAGAGTAATTTTCCATAGAAGTTTGTAACAACATAGCCAAGCGATTTGAGGTAATTGTTGAACCTACACAGCCAAGCTAAGTAGATATTTATCAAGGACATCCCATGTTCCTTCTATCCCCATCTCAAGCATTTTGACTTTCAAAATCACTATGTGTTCTTTTTTACTTTCCCTCTATTCCTCATTGATTTTGAGATTTATGTCATTTGTGTTTATCCATCTTTCTGTCTCTAAGGCTTTTTCTTATTTTTTTCATCTCTTGATTAAAGCGATTATTGATCAACAAGCCCTTAACTAACCAACCACACTAGTCTTGATCTATTGTGAATTGTGACTATTGTTGCCTACAAGTGCATAAATGTCAATCTTGATGCTAGCTTTTAGTTATTCAAGTATATCATGTTTTCAACTTTCATAACTAAATATTTAACTTTTTTTTATTCATTAGAACTTAAGAAGTGTAAATAATATGTGCCATGACTTCTAGTGAATATTGAAGATTTTTTGTGTGACTCATTTCAACATTAACCTGAATTTAACCTGAACCTGACTTATTGAATTTGGGTTAGGGTAGAGGTTTTAAAATTAGGGTTAGGTTAGAATCAGTTCTTGCCATTTTAAAAATTTTGGTGAAATTATCTCTAAAATTTTTGTTTCTCCATTTTAGTGAGATAATCTTGTCAGGGTAAACACCCCTAATGCACTGTTAGGAGTTAATTTCAAGAAATTGGGGAAAATATCAAAAATTTCCCCAATTTGTCAAGATATTCTCCAATTTCTTAGCAAAATTTTGTTGAAGGGGTGAAATTCCCCCTCTAAAAATGATAGGATGCCCTAAAAATCATTTACACCTCTTTTCCCCCTCTGTAAGTATCCGAAACCCACCTAGATTTTCCTCAAAAATATTTTTGGAACCCCTTTCCACGATTTCAAAACCAAAAAACAACATTTACATTTTTAATTTAAAGATCGAAAGTCGACAAGATGATTGTCGATGCCCAATCTCATTTTTCCCCATCTAAAATCCTTTTTCCCCCTTCAAAATCAGCAATGAATGTTTCAAAATCCATTTTTGAGGACATCTAGCAAGATTTGGGTGCCTAAAATATATGGGAAGAGGAGCAGTTGATGTTTGGAGGCCTGATAGCATGCTGTATTCCATAATTTCACAATTTGAAGGCTTCAAATTGACTCTAAATCCTTCAAAATTATGAGTGGAGTGTTCAAAATCAAGAATAATGTGGATTCAAACCTGATTCAGAGGCAAAAATCAACAATTGAGTGGTCGTGGGAGGCAGTGTTCGTCGATAGCAACATTTTTGAAAAAGTTTTTCCCATTTTGAACATCGATTGTAAGCTGAATCCATTCAAAAATGGTTTGAATTCAAATAACAACTAATATGAGATGGATTCTGGATTTTTTATTTTTTTATTTTTATGGAAAAATGCATAATTTATGCAGATTATTTATATTTTTTATGATTATTAGTGTTTTATTTCTTTGATTTTTTTATCATGTAATTTTAAATAAGTTATAGATTGGGTATTCTATTTAAAAAAATTATTTATTTATAGGTTCAATATGTCAAGCTCAAGTACTGAAAAAAGTGATAAAACTAAGCTATAAGATATTTCTTGGGAGCATAGGAAGCTAGTTGAAGGGTATCCGAATGGAGTAGAATGTAATTATTGTCATCAGCAAATAAAATCTGGGGGTGTTACAAGATTAAAGGAGCATTTAGCTAGAGGGTATAAGAATTTTAGAAATTGCCCTAAGGTACCCGCAGATGTTAGAAAATTTATAAAGAGAGTTTTATCCCAAGGAGTGTGCTTTCGAGAGTCAAGAAATCAACATGCAAAAAATCTTTGAAAGAAATTATATAGATTTCCTAGAACCATGGGTGTTGATGATGAGGAAGGGGATGATACTGGTTTAAGAAGAGTTATGCATACATCTAGAATGGAGCAATGGGAAAGGGAGAAAATGATTAAACTCGATAGGAGCAGGCCAATGTTCCATGGGTCTTTTAGGAAAGCTGGTGGTGGTAATGGAGCTGGTGGGATCGTGGGTTATTTTGGGCATAGCAAGAGTATGAAGGTGACTGAACCTATATTACAAAGGCAAGCGGGTGAAGTATAAAAGAAAATTAAGTAGATGTTTGATAAGGGAAGAGACAGTGTTGCTCAGCTTAGAAAATTTTTATCCAAGTTTTTTTCTATAATGCAAATCTAGCTCATGCAACATATTTAGTTTCATTTAAAAACTTTGCAGTCGTCACCCAAAGGGAGGGAGAGAATGTAAAACCCCCTACAGAGAAGCAAATATACAAGAAGTATTTAAAGGAAGAGGTGATAGAAATCAACGATTGGATAAATATTCAAAAATTTCATTAGGATACTTATGGGGTAACCATCATATGTGATGGATGTATAAGCCCAACGAGAATGTTCATAATTAATTTTATGATATATTACAGAGTTGTATTAGTATTTATAAAGTCGGTAGATGCATCAGCATATGTCAAGGATGCCAGCTACATTGAGGGAAAATTAGAAAAAAATGATTGAATGGGTTGGTGTAGATCGTATAATACAGATTGTTACTAACAACAGATCTGCTTACAAAAGGGATGGCAAAACACTAGAAGAAAGATATTCTTTCTACTAGACACCATTGCCGCATACCGTGAGAATTTGATTTCTTACCCCTCCCACATGAGATGCGTGGGAGGGGTATCCATGCAAAGAGTGTGGGAGATAAGTGCCTCAGATGCTAGAGCATATATATATATATATATATAAAGTATCTAGATAGTGGCAGGCATGGGAGGTTTTAAGAACGAAGTAAGCGGCATGATGTATCTTCTTCATCCTCGAGAGTTTAGAGAGCTTAGCGAGAAACTTGAGAGAAGGAGATGCTATGGAAGAAGAGAGGAGGTGTTGTCATTGTGGAATGCCTTGATCAAGAAGGAAATTGATCAAAAGACCTTCGTGGGTCATCACAAAGGTAAGTAGATAGATTGAACCCTTTAACTTGCGTAACTTTTAGATCCATAAAATCTGTGTATTCATGTTATTGTTTACAAGATTTTGAATAGTATAGATAATGTTATATGCAAGTATGATGCTAAAAATATGGGGTAGAATGGAAGGAAATAATACATGATAGACGGATGGAAAAATGGATTGATTTTCCAAGCAAAACAAAACATTGATTTTTGGATTATTTGCAAGACTTGGATTAGGAATCTAATCCATCTAATGTGTCTGTTATATATGCATTTATTTTTCATTAAAATTTTATGGATTTTGGGTAAAAAAATGATTAGCGATTTTTAACGTAAATGATATATATGTTAGAAATGCACCCTTATGTGTTTCTTGTAATTATGAAAATTTTATATTATATATTAGGCTTGAATTGAAGCTCTCGTCAATTAATACACATCTTGTGGATTGGATTTATGAAATAATGCATGTATGTGTAGTTGTTGAAGAAATAAGAAAATCACACAAATCTCGAAAAACCAATATAATTCACTATGAACAGTAATTTATGTGTGAAGTGGTTTTTGAGTTTTAATTATGATGCTTAAAATTTAGATCTGAAATATTGGATATATTTTAAATAATGTTATTAAGGTATGGTAGAAATTTGGGGTTGAAATGATTTTATTTGAATAGTAAAATCTAATGAAATGTAAAAAATATTGAAATATTAAATCTTAGATTTTTGGGCCATAGATCACATATGGGCCTTACTGAATAATTATGGTATGTTGCATGATCATAAAGTATGAATTTCCATAACTTTTGAAACCCAAAACTATGAGAAAAAGTTAGATTTTAAAAATTCATTCATTGATTAAATGGGACGCAAGTCCTTGTTGAAATTTCCCTGGCAACGTATGCTGCCTGGGATTATGCGGGCTGAGCAAAGGGGTGAGCCCAGTGCACCCAGCAAGCCAAGTGGGCGGGCCAAGAAACCGAGCTAAGCAGGCAAGCAAAGCAGGAGAGCCCAATGGGCTCAGGCCCATGCGGGCGAGCCTAGCAGGCATGGCGACGACGCACCATGACAGCAACAAGCCCAGGCACGGCCCAAACGTGCAATCCCAGACACACGACCTATATGCGCAAGCCCAGGCATGCAAGCCTAGGCTCATGGCCCAGGCAGAGCAGGGGTGACTTTGGTGGCGTTGTTTGGTGATTGTACGAACGGACGATCCAGATTATTTTGAGCATATCTGGACCATTTGATCTCTGATTTGGGTGATCCAATAGTCGATTTTGGGGCTTTTGGATATTGTGAATTCAATGGAATGGTCAAACTAACTAATAGATGACCAGATCATGAGTGACTAAATAGTCAAATTTATTTTGATGATATATTGACTCCACAAACTCCAAATTGGATGATCGGGTAGTTGATTTTAAGGTTTTTGGACCTTCTGGACCCAATGGAAGGGTCAGATTGTCTAAGTGATAACCAAATTATATGAGATTGAATGGTCAAATTTGATTTATTAATTTCTGGATCCCACAATCACCAATCTGAATGATTAGATAGTTGATCTTGATATTTTTGGACATTTTGAACTTAATGGAAGGGTCAAATTGTCTAAAAGATAGTCAAATCATGCGAGATTGAATAGTCATTTTTAATTTATCGATTTTTGAACCCCACGATCACTAATACGAATGATCAGGTAGTTGATCTTAAGCTTTTTGGATGTTCTGGATGAAATAGAGGGGTTAAATCACCAAAATGATGGCTAGATCATGCATTTTGATTGGACAATTATGAAAGAAGGGGAGTTATTGTGTGAATTAATAAGTGATTTACTAATCTAGACTGGTTATAGTCTAAGATAGATTTATTATCTAATAAATTGCATTTGTTTAGATTGTGCTGCCAGTTGAGCTCACCGGTTGAGCAACTTTTTTAATGGGTTGGCCCAGGTGGCCTGGAGCGCATTAGAAGGACATTGGATCATTTTGTCCATAACACTGTCAGTTGAACTTGCCGGTTAAGCTATCCTACATATGGGCTGGCCCGGGTGGCCTGGAGTATACAGTATTATATGAGATTTGTATATTGCCAATGGAGTTGTCTTATCAAGTTAGCCTGAAAGATGATTTATATATTGCCAATGGAGCTGCTTTATTAGGCTAGCCTAGAATATGATCTGCATATTGCCAGTGGAGTTGCCTTATTAGGCTGGCCTGAAATATGACATGTACTAATAGTGGCACATGATATAGATTATTTTTGATATATGTGATATTTGCATCTATCCTACTTATTGACTTATGACTCACCTCTTCTTAATTTATTTTTTTCAGAGAATGCAGCATGGGGAATGCATTAGTTCATGGTGCAAGAGGGGTAGATGATGAATGTCATTCCAAATATTTGTTTAAAGATAATTTATGTTTATTGATGTATAAGACTTGTATTATAGAATGGACATGTGATGTTATTTATCAAAAAAAAATTATTTGTAGTTATTTATGTGATTTTGCATTATCATAAGTGCGATAGGTCTAGGTAAAATTCACCCTTGGTTTAAAAATGACATTTGCTCATACTATTTTTTGGTCGGGCCATGACACACGCTATATAGATTTGATGTTAAAGGATATTGGTCATCATCCTGCAGTGCAAAAAAAATTCAAAGAGCACTTATAGTGACCAAGTTTCTATATAACCATAGCTGGGTTCCTTCTATGTTTCATAGAACATCTAGATATGATAAAGAAATTATTCATCCTGGTAAAATAAGATTTGCTACAAATTACATTACATTGTATAGCTTATACAAGGTTCATCAAGCTCTCACCATGGCTTTCAATTCCGACAAGTGGCGGAATTCAAAATATAGAAGGATGGAGGAGGGGAAGAAAGCACAAGGTATTATCATGATGGTTATATTTTTGGATCGTGTGAGATGTGTGTTGAGCATACTGGAACCCATCTATCGAGTTATAAAAATTGTAGACACTGAGACATATCCATCCATTGGTTCCATGTATGAATCCATTCATTTTATAATATAAGCTATTAAAGAAAACAATCCTAAGGGAGCATATTGGGTTTCGCGTATTATAAAGACTCATTGGGAGGGCATGTTAAGTTATCCCCTACATGCTGCTGGTGAGTATATGCTTTAATAAGTTTAGTTTCACAAAAAATATGTAGATCTTTTTTTAATTAGCTAACATAGTTTTTAATTTGTGCAACTTATTATTTAAACCCCAAACATTATTATGAGCGGCATTTGGGACAAGATGCCCAACTTGGCACCTTCGTTTTTAAGGTGTTTGAAAGCTTTTTCCTAACAATCCCAATGTTGGGGATCTTGTTAGTGAGGTAACTGTATACTATAACCTAATGCACTTGTATCATTTTTAGAAATTATTTATTAAGAATTGCATATTAATACTGTTTACTTTCTTCAATGCTACAGTTGATGTACTCTTAAGATATGAAGGAATTATTTGCGATGAATATAGCAATCCAGTCCATGTAAGTAGCGGATATTAAAATAATAAGATAGTATTTACTTTTTATTTTAAAAAATTAACAAGTCATAATTTCCTTTCATAGGTGAATGGTGGAATTGTTATGGGATGGATACCCCAAATTTGAGGCTATTGGCATGTAGAATACTAAGTCAAACAATATCTTTATCCCCATATGAACGTAATTGGAGTACATTCTCTTTAATCCACATGTGTAGAAGAAACAGTTTGGGTTACTAGAGGCTATAGGATTTGGTATTTTGCCATTATAATATGAGGCTTCAGGAGAGGTTGATTAGATTTGAAGAAAGTTCTCATGAAGACCCATTAAATTTGATGATGTTAGGGAAGTATACTCCTCTAGAGCAAGACGATGAAAGAGAAAACCCATTGTATGAGTCGCTATAGTCTAATGGTTTCGATATTAGAGATGGAAGGCCAGAACCTAGTATTGCTAATTTAGCTCATGAGTAACGAACTAATGTTCGAAGAGTAGTGGAGGAGAAGAGAACTCCAGTAGAAGACTTTGATCCATTGACAAGATTTGGAAGCACTTCTAAATCATAAGATCCTTCAAATCTATTTTAGTTTAGATTTTTATCAAGCACAGAGTCTTCTTCAAGAATAAAGAGTGGAGGTGGTAGTAATGATGATGACAGTGGTGGTATGGGTGGTACTTGAAGTAGCCAACAACCTCTTAGCCCATTCACTGGTGAAGCTAATTTTCAACATGCTATG